>OX246743.1:31796768-31942657 GCA_945910005.1 Isoperla grammatica
CAGCCTATACGCGCTGTGCGAGTTACGGGTTTCAAGAAAGAGAAATACAGTACCTATGTCAATTGAACAGGAAATGAGAGTATGTTAGTCCACTATCCTGCCACAAATCAAATACATTTGCAAACAACTTTGAAGCTAGATTTCACAACTTACCTCTTAATGAAAGTTGTAATATCCAACCATATGTATGTGGTTTTATAGTACGGTAATTAAATCATTGAATTAAATTTACTAAGTGTTAATTTATTACAATTCTTAAATCATTATTAGTTTTTAACGTGGCGGGCTTAATTGGGGGGGGGGCACGTGTCTTAAGTCAAAAATATTGGGTACCACTACTCTAATGCATGACTATCTTGACTTACCCACAAATAAATACCCACAATTAAGTATGACCAAACAAACAAAAATTATTTCATGAATATCTCTTTTTCTTGTGATTTTGGGACTGGAGTCAACCCATTCCAATAGGCTATATGCACGAAGATTAAAAATGCTAATTAATGGGCATTTCCTGATGTATTTTGAATTCTAAACACAAAGAAAATAGTTTTAACGTTCAAAAAAATTTATTCTACAAGAAAATTGCGTTCGAAAATGAGCAATTTGAATTTTCCGCCGTGGTAACCGATAACGCGCTCTGATTGGTCGTGACGTCACCCGCCATGTCCGAGGCACGTCGAGGTACATGACTTGCTTGGTTGTCGTGCATATCCAATACGTAAAATGACAGAAGATGGATTTAAGAAAGGCCAATCTGACAACTTGGCTTTTGTGGATGCTATAATGATAGCTAACTATTTTTCAAAGAACAAACACTTTGTGAGAGCCGAAATCCGCGGTGTCAAAGCCCCCAGGTAAGCTTTCAAAACACCAAAACATTACGTTTAGGCTGGCCACAGTGATGGCAGACGCAGACCAAGGGTACAAGTTTTAGGAATCTATGTAAGACGCGTACCACGTGTAAGATAATGCCCATAGGCATTATCTTACACGTCCCACTTCACCACAAAGACATATAGGCCTACGACTAGTTCAACAAATAAAAATTACGTTCCCAAGGAATAGTCTTGGCCTAGTCTGTTTCAGGAACTTAATTAGACATAATGCCTATGTGTAGGATAAGAAAGAATGAAAGAAAGAAAGAAAGAAAGAAAGAAAGAAAGAAAGAAAGAAAGAAAGAAAGAAAGAAAGAAAGAAAGAAAGAAAGAAAGTAAGTAAGAAGTTAAGAAGGAAGGGAAGAAAGAAAGAAAGAAAGAAATAAAGAGAGAGAGAGAGATTGATTGATTGATTGTTTGTTTGATTGATTGATTTAGGACTTTATTTTGGGTGGGATTAAGGCCAATTAAGCCTTTTCTTCCAGCCAACCGTTATGTAGATAGGCCTACATTATGGTAAAATACATAAAACTAAGAAAAATACATAGACAAATACAATTTCAGTTAGAATTGCATTTAAATATCCATAACTAGGCTAAATCAAATTGATAATGCTAAGAAATAGCCATTCATCCATCCCATTCATTTATACATTCTTTCAAAGGCTAGCAACAAATATAATTAATTAATTAATTATTTATTCATTGATTGATTGTCTTTTTTTATGGCGAGATTAAGGCCAGTGAGGCCTTATCTTCCATCAAGCCACACTATAGTTATAAAAATACAAGAAACAAAATTCATAATGAAGAATACAAAAGGTAAATACAAAATACAAAATACAAAATACAAAATACATAATACAAAATACAAAATACTCAATACAAAATACAAGGTGTAAGATACACAATACATGTTCAATTGTTGATTTCAAATCAAATAATTAAAAAAAGATGAAATTAAATTTCACGGTCAAATCACGAAATAATTGAATTTGTTTATATTTTGATATATTATTTTAAACTCATTCATTAATTGCATTCATACATTAATTTATTAGAAGAAAGAAAGAAAAAAAAAGGCGAAAGATAGAAAGAAAGAATGGTATTCGGTTTCCAAACACATTAACTTAATTTATAGCGTTTGTACGAATTGAACTGTCGCTGCTGCTGCCATCGTCTTCATTATTTATTTGATTTAAATAGTACGACGTAGTGGCGAAGAAGTGGTTTTGGTACACGTTTCTAATGTCGGTAGGAAGAGCATTCTAAGTTCGAATAGAGTGAAGAGAGAGAGAGAGACGTACATCCAGACAACAGGGATTCCGATAAACAATTATTGGCAGGTCCGTAAAGTCATGTATTGCCTTACATCTTTGGGAACACTAAAAAACAGCTTATTTGGCGTAGCTACAGAAGTGCTATAGTACATAATGGAACAAAACAATACTTATAATTTGGTTTAGGCATTGCTGAACGCCGTGAAAGCGTCTCTGCGCGTGTTATCCCAATGTCAGCTGTAAGCTGGTTGCCTGCACGGACGGACTACATGGCAGGTGACGTCACGGAAATGGCGCGCGACCTGGTGCGTTTCAAATTGCTACTTTGACTAAGAAAACTAAAAAAAATATTACGCCCAGAATAATGAATGTAGAGGTCCCATTTTTTTTGGTGATCTATAGGATGCCTGTGGTTATCGAAAAAATACATTAACAGAATTTGTGCAAATAGCCTATTGGCTAGGGGGGAAGATGCGAACTACAAGTACGAGGCTACTGCAGCAGCGGTACTGCCGACCACCCTTTCCCAAGACTAGCGGGGAAGATGTGTACTACGAGTACTACTGTGCAACTACTACAGCAGCGGTATACTGCCGACCACCTCACCTTGTGAAGTGTCTTCCACCAGCGAGCGGTACTCCCGCAAGCAGAACTATAGGTAAAGCTGGTTGTGTTGTTTACGACACTCAATAATAACGTATAGCTTTTGATATTGACTATGCTGACCATGCTATATAGATACATCATACAGTGGACCCAAGATAACTTTACACCTGCTTTCGTCACATCTGGGGCAGTCGTAGCCTACCGGCGAACCGTCCGAGACACACCCGCGCCAATACCGATCGCTGATTGGCTACGAACCAGTCGCCTGTGACGAAGCATGTGTTAGGTGGTCTTGGGACAAGTATACAAATGATCTGTGTACATAATGAATTATTTATCCAGGTATAGGTATATAATAATATGTGTAAGGAAGGCTGTATTAGTTTAGCAGACAAGCATATTGAGTAGTTGCTATAACCTATGGCTCCCTTTTTAGAGCTCAACTTGAAGGAAGTCAAAGCATTAATATTTTCTTTTATTATTGGCAGAAGATGCAGACTTCGAGACTATCGCAGCAGTTGTTCTCCAAACCACCTCGCCTCGTGAAGTGTCTCCCACCAGCGAGCGGTACCTACTCCCGCAAGCAGAACTAGGTAAGCTGATGGCAGAGCTGGGCAAAATACTCAAATATTTGTATTTTAGATACAAACTACAAAATACTGAAATAAATGTATTTTAGATACAAAATACAAGATACTTTTAGAAACATGTATTTTCGATACAAAATACATTTGTATTTTCAAAAATACTTAAAATAAAATACATTTCCCTATGCTACAACAGACAACTACCGGGAAATAAAGAACAACCAAAATTTTTTGCTTTTAATATGTTGGGTTAGTGTATGTCTAGAATATTATTTTTTTCATCATCATGTAACGGACAGTACAATACAAACAATGATGGTAGCACCCAGCTTGATTCAAATTACACTCATTGCTGCCCATTGGCCATTGGCTTTCAGAATAACAAGTTTTTGGAACAATCCGTCCGATAATGCATTTCTGCGTGGATTGTTTACAATACTGGCAAATGAAAACATCCTCTCCACTAGGGCACTTGACGTCAAGCTTGTATTGTACTGCAGAAACATTTGTTTTATGGCCGGATACAAGCTTAGCATTTGAATGTCTCTGCGTTTATCTTTGAGGTATTGTAGTACTTCCAACTCTCTTTTAGTGTTATTTTTAAAACGAAGAGGGGTATCGACCATATTGTCTTCTTTTTCAAAAGCGAAAAAGTCATCATCATCAGTAGTAGATCAATTCAATGTATTTTGTTGGGAGAAGTATTTTGTAAAATACAAAATACTTTGAAAAATGTATTTTCGATACAAAATACAAGATACTTTAAGCTCGGGTATTTTCGATACAAAATACAAAATACGAATGTATTTTTGATACTGCCCAGCTCTGGCTGATGGTGTTGCATTCAAATCAAATCAAATCATTTTATTCACCATTATCAATTTACATAGATTTGGGCTTTGTCAGGACTCTAATAATTTAGCTAAAGAAATTGACCATGAATAAAATAGAATAGATGTTTATTCTTTTGCAAAGTACATGGTACATTGTTAAACTCTTTGTAAAAAGAGCAAATAAATTTATAATGTAATTAAAACTAGTTACTAGACTAAACTACTACATTGCAGTGAGTAAAAACTAAAGACTAAAAACTACAAACTGAAAACTGAAAATGCTACAATGTACCGTTTACTAAGGTTTTAAGGTTAGTGAAGTGATAACATTCCTATGTATATACTGTACATAGTTATACAAATAATACTGTAGTAATAGCAGTGATACAAATAATACCCTAGTAGTGCCGGTACACAGTATGAGGTAGTATTGTATCAACATGCTACTTGATATTCCATACGCTGAACACGCTATAGATACGCCATAAACATGATCTGTGTACAGGTATAATCAATCTAGGTATAGGTACATAACATGTGTAGTGAAGGCTAACAGAGCAGACAAGCATATTTAGTATTTGCTATATGGCTCCCTATACTTTGAGCTCAACTTGAAGGAAGTCAAAACATGTTTTCCTCTATTATTGGCAGAAGACCCAGACTTCGAGGCTATCGCAGCAGTGGTTCTCCAAACCACTTCGCCTCGTGAAGTGTCTCCCACCAGCGAGTGGTACTCCCGCAAGCAGAACTAGGTAAGCTGCATGATTTTGTATACGACACATAATGTCCATAAAGATACACAAAGAGAGTGTAGTTATTGAAGATACTCTTCAAAACGAAAATAGATAAAATTATTAATGATACAATTAACCAGAGATTCAAACACTGGTATCCCATTTACATTTTGTACGTGATCATAAGCATGCAGATGATCAGGTTTTGTTTAAATCACGGCAGCAGTTTCTTATTTAACATAATGTATGGTAAATGAATAATAAATATGTAACTGTTTTCAAAAAAAGTACGAATGATGTTATGTGACCACGCTATAGATACATCATAAAAATGATCTGTGTACAGATATAATCAATATCTAGGTACATAATATGTGTAGTGAAGGATATAACAGCTTAGACAAGCATATTTAGTAGTTGCTATATAACCTATGGCACCCTACTTTGAGCTCAACTTGGCGGAAGTCAAAACATTAATGTTTTCCTCTATTATTGGCAGAAGACCCAGACTTCGAGGCTATCGCAGCAGTGGTTCTCCAAACCACCTTGCCTCGTGAATTTGTCTCCCACCAGCGAGTGGTACTCCCGCAAGCAGAACTAGGTAAGCTGATGGTGTTGCATTCGAGACTCCAATAATGTAGCAAAAGATATTGTATAAAAGATACATTTATATGGAAAAATATAAAATTTTACGGTAATTACCATTCACTTATGGCATTTTATTTTTAAAATTCAATGTGGTAGTGTGTTTTGGTTAGTTTTTTAACCTTGAGAAATAAAAAATAAAAATGTTATTCCATAAAATGTTCTCTTTTCCCACATTTTGCAACCAACAAAATAAAAAATAAACATATAATGTATTAAATTAAAATGGAAATTAACAATTCTTTAACTATTATAACAATATATTGTATCAGTATCACTATCATTTATGTAGACAAAATAATATTTTAAAAGTAATGATAGTGTCACTAATTTGGAATAAGCTACCTCAGAGCAAGCGATCTTGACATGAAACTAAAACTTTATTTTTCATAATTGCAGAACCAGTATGAAGAAGATCAGGCGATTCCAGGACAGAAGGCAGGCGCAAGTAGACGGCAGAAAATAACTCCTGCACTGCTCACAATTAAGACAGCTGTAGAACCAAAGAAGGCAGCCTATAACTCCAGCACTGCTCACACAAGAAGACGGCTGTAGAACCAAAGACAGATGCAAGAGAAAGGCAGCTTATGACTCGAGCACTGCTCACAAGAGAATACAGCTGTAGAACCAAAGACAGGTGCAAGAGGAAGGAAGGTTATGACTCCAACACTGCTCACAAGAGAAGACAGCTGTAGAACCAAAGACAGATGCAAGAGGAAGGCAGCTTATGACTCGAGCACTGCTCACAAGAGAAGACGGCTGTAGAACCAAAGACAGGTGCAAGAGTAAGGAAGGTTATGACTCCAGCACTGCTCACAAGAGAAGACAGCTGTAGAACCAAAGACAGATGCAAGAGGAAGGCAGCTTATGACTCGAGCACTGCGCACAAGAGAATACAGCTGTAGAACCAAAGACAGGTGCAAGAGAAAGGCAGCTTATGACTCAAGCACTGCTCACAAGAGAATACAGCTGTAGAACCAAAGACAGGTGCAAGAGGTAGGCAGCATAATGACTCAAGCATTGCTCACAATTAAGACAGCTGTAGAACCAAAGACAGATGCAAGAGGAAGGCAGCTTATGACTCGAGCACTGCTCACAAGAGAATACAGCTGTAGAACCAAAGACAGGTGCAAGAGGTAGGCAGCATAATGACTCAAGCATTGCTCACAAGAGAAGACGGCTGTAGAACCAAAGACAGGTGCAAGAGGTAGGAAGGTTATGACTCCAACACTGCTCACAAGAGAAGACAGCTGTAGAACCAAAGACAGGTGCAAGAGGAAGACAGCTTATGGTTGGAATTCATAGTCGGCCCCTACACCTAGGGGCACCCATTGTTGCTATGGATTTGTTTTGTTTATGGGAAATAACATGCAAACAATTGTTACCTTGGTAACAATGGGCGCCCCTAGGTGTAGGGGCCGACTATGAATTCCAACCTATGACTCCAGCACTGCTCACAAGACAAGACAGCTGTAGAACCAAAGACAGATGCAAGAGGAAGGCAGCTTATGAGTCCAGTTGCACAGCTCAAAAGAGAAGACGGCTGAAGAACCAAATACAGATGCAAGAGGAAGGCAGCTTATGAGTCCAGTTGCACGGCTCACAAGAGAAGACGGCTGAAGAACCAAAGACATATGCAACTAGGATTCACAGACACAGACGCAAGAGGAAGGGAACTTCGAGGGATCATCGGCTCATCTCAGCTCTCCTATCAAACACACGGCACATTGAAGAGAAATACTAGGTAAGCAGTCGTCAGAACTACTTCATTTCTTGTGTAGCCCCTCCCACCTACTTTGCCAACCAGTGTGTACATCCACTTGCATGGGATGTGTTCCCCCATATCCATAGTTTTCCCAATCCAAGTCTTGCTTGGTTTTCCTGGCCCAATCTATATCTTCACTCGTCTCGCCAATCGATCTGTCTTTAGATATAGTATTATTCATGTGTCCCTTTAAAGAGCGGTCTCATTCTATCGTTCATTTAAAACTTTCTCAATTAAAAGCTTCTTAGCACAAAAACAGATTGTTACTTGAAAAGTTCACTAAAAATGGAGTATGTTCATTTAATTAATTAATTTATTGACTATCCTGTTCAGTTACGTATAAAACTGATTTAATAAAGACAATAAATAGAACTAGGGGTATGTATACAAATGATAATGGAACATCATAAAATAGCAAGAATAACAAAACAAACAAACTACTGCATTATTGCCAAAATAACAATAAAACTTAATTGAGAAAGAAGCAAATTCTTTATAAATTTAAATATGAGAAACAAAATATAGGCTATATACAACAGAAATAAACCCACAAATAAAATATTGTTCCCCCCAAGTACGCCTGTAATGTGTTTTCTCTGGGTTCCAGTGGCCGTCCCAGCATCCTCAGGCAACAGTTCTCCAAGCTGGGGCATCGCGAGGGACTACGATATAAGCGGCCTCGTCTTGCAACTCTACAGGTGAGTTTCAACACACGAAGCCAGACTATACTGTTACCAACACCTCACATTGTCAGTCCGAACTAATTGGGCCTTACACGCTAAGCTTGACATAGAAGTGCCACTATAGTACTGCAAGACAATGAGACATGATAAAATCATAGACTAAAGTGGGTGTTACACGGAGAAGTAAAAAAAGTGAAAGCCAGAAAGTGAAGAGTAGTGATAGCGTGTAGCTTACGGGAAAAGAACAAAAGTGAGAAGTTCTCTCCAAAGTAGGACAATGTTGAACAAGTGAAAAGTGAAAAGTCCCGTAAGCTACACGCTATCTCTACTCTTCACTTTCTGCTTTTTACTTTTCTTACTTCTCCGTGTAACACCCGCTTTATAATAGCAACATAAAATATTAGATCAATGGGGATTTGGGGACAATTAACAAGCAAGGAGAATAATCATGCAATAATAAATGTTTTATAATTTAATTTAGTATTACGTATGACTAATGAGGTTCAATTGCCTTGTATAATATTTTAACTTGATAACAAATTCTTTATAAAATTAAATATATGAAACAAAAAATATAGGCCCTACAGTATAACAGAAATAAACCCATAAATAAAAGATCGTTCCCCCCAAGTACGCCTGTAACAACACGTGTTATCTCTGGGTTCCAGTGGCCGTCCCAGCGTCCTCAGGCAACAGTTCTCCAAGCTGGGGCATCGCGAGGGACTACGATATAAGCAGCCTCGTCTTGCAACTCTACAGGTGAGTTTCAACACACGAAGCACGACTATACTGTTACCAACACCTCACATTGTCAGTCCGAACTAATTGGGCCTTACACGCTAAGCTTGACATAGAAGTGCCACTATAGTACTGCAAGACAATGAGACATGATAAAATCATGGACTTATAATAGCAACATAAAATATTAGATCAATGGGCATTTGGGGACAATTAAAAAGCAAGGGGAATAATCATGCATTACAAATGTTATAAAATTTAATAGTATTTGCTGCAAACAGCTGATCGGCTGTTCTACTCACTTTTTTTGTGTATCCTTTGCGAGATTAATTATGTACGTAGAACATAGGCTACACATGATTCGATTATTTATCTGTAAGTTAGTGTTTTTTTTTTTTACAAATAGTATGTTTTTTGATAGTTAATTTCTATTTTTAAAATAAATCGTTTTGACATGTGAATCACCTTAAATATGGCGTACGTAAGTACATGAAAAAACCCTAAAACCAGTTCGACCGTCAGTATGAATCCTTGGATGAATCCGTGGCTTTTAGTTCAAGAAGTTCAAAAGGTTAGGGGGGGGGGTGTTGACTTTGAACCACAATAACAGCCGATCAGCTGTTCGCAAGCTTTACCAATTTAATTTAGTATTACTAATGACTAATGAGGTTCAATTGTCTTGTCTTGTATAATATTTTAACTTGATTTGATATTGTAAAATAACAAACAAACCTCATTGCTATTAATTACATGGTTGATAGTTGGGATAATCCAGGATCTTGGGAAAAGCGGGGATTGGTAAACCCAGGTATTACAGTATACTGTACTTGCAGACCTTGGGATAAAATGTTTTTTAATACTGTACTGGCAAGCATAGAACAATCTAAGTAATACTGTAAGTGTACTGGCAAGCATAGAAGAATCAACATTGTCAATGCTAATTTGTTTCATTGTTTGTGTTGTAGATGGGACCGCGTCAAGTCGACTGCAGATAGAACTGCACCAAGTCAACTGCAGATAGAACCGCACCAAGTCGACTGGAGCCCCAACCAGATCTCCACGGATCACGAGCAATGGAGCAATGGTTCTATATCCATATTTTCAGAGATGTGCAAAAATGGTGTTTTAGAGATTTGAACTTCACGTCTTAAAAACAGAAAATCGCGATTACGTACTTAAAACCGCCAGTTTTAAAACGAAAAGTTGATTTTTTCTTCGTTAAACAGAAAATCAGAATATGAATTACGGATTATCCAATTTCTCGTCGGCTCAAACTCGAATCACTTCCCTGTTCACTCTGTACGGCCGCTGACTCTTTAATAATAATAATATTAGTTTATTGTCATAGAATCTACATTCTGCGAGAGGGATCAAGCATTTTCAGATGTACAGACATTCATGATACAAACAATACATGAAATACAGTTTGAAGTTCACAGTTTGAAGTATAGATGAAATACAGTAAAACTTCATAATACAGTAAAATGTATACAATAGAATAACAAAATATAGGTTTAATATAAAATTTGAAATAATTACAGGTTATCCACTAAATATTCGTTTATGGAATAGTATGCTTTTGAAATAAGGAACTTTTTTACCGAGTATTTAAAACTGTTTAATGAGTCTATATTTTTTAGTTCAGCTGGTAATTTGTTAAAAAGTTTTGTGTGTGTGTAGTCGGAGTTTGTCTGTGTTGATGATTTTGAATAAAAATGTGTATGGATGTTATTTTTTAGGCGTGTGTCATGGGTGTGTATATTTTTATTTTTTGGTAATGTATCAATTTTTTTTTTTACTTTTAGGATTGCCTGCAAAATAAACAGACTATAGAATGTTAAAATATTTAATTTAATGAAGAGAGGTTTACAGTGTGCCCTCTGTGACTTGTTCAGCATTGACCTGATTACCTTCTTTTGAACTATAAATATTTTCTTGGTGCTGGGAGAGCAGCCCCAAAACTCAATTCCATATCGTATATGTGCCTCAAAGTTAGAAAAATATACTATTTTGGCTGTTGCAATGTTTGCTACGGACTTAATGGATTTTATTGCAAAGTAGCTGGAGTTTAGTTTTTTAATTAACGAGTTTATGTGGTCGTGCCACTTGAGTTTATTATCTATTATTAATCCCACAAAGTTTGTTGATGACTCTACATTGATTGATGTGTTGTTTATACTATTATATACTGTTTTTATTTCTACCCGTGGGTCTTTGAGAAATTCAATCATTATAGATTTGGTTTCGTTTAGTAGCAGTCCATTGTCGTTGAACCATTCGGTGGCATTAGCAATTTTAATTTCAGATTCTTGTTTTAGAGTTGAATTGTCATTGGCTTTAGCTATTATGTTAGCATCGTCGGCAAACAGTTCAGAGTCTAGTATATTAAAAGGAAAGTCATTGATAAATATTAAAAAAAACAAAGGACCTATTATTGAACCCTGAGGAACTCCTATAGAGATATTCTCATTGACAGAAAGGAATTTAACTTCAGTCCCGTCTTCATTAGTGTGAGTTACCTCAACTCTTTGTTGCCTGTTACTAAGATAAGATTTAAGAAGAGCTAACTGAGTGCCTCTGATGCCGTAGTAGTTACATTTGTCCAGAAGGATGTCGTGATTCATGCAGTCGAACGCTTTAGTGAGGTCACAGAAAATTCCTGCTACCGGAGTCTTTTTTTCAATACAGTTAACAATCGTTTTAAGAAAACGTTCAACTGTGTTGTAGGTGGATCTGTTTGCTCTGAAACCATTCTGGCATTCAGAAATTGTGTTATTTTTTTCGAGAAATTCTACAATACGGGTGTTCAGTAATGATTCTAGAATTTTCGAGAATGCAGGTAGAATAGATACTGGTCTGTAGTTTTCTACTAGAGATTTTTTGCCTTTTTTATAAAGTGGAACTACTTTGGCCTCCTTTAGTTTTTCTGGAAATACACCAGATTCAATGCAGTTGTTAAAAATAAAGCATAGTGGTATGGCAGTATTGTGGATACATTTTTTAACCAAAGTAACTGGTATTCCATCCTGCCCACAAGAGTTTTTATTTTTTAATTTTTTAACTATATCCATTATCTCTTTTCCGGAAGTTGGTGCTAGGAACAACGATTTTTGAACTTTTCTGTTTGACTTAATTAAGTGTTTTCGATAGCTATTGTCCTGCGGTTTTAGATTACTGGTGAGATTATGGGCAATGTTACAAAAGTAGTTATTAAATACGTTGGCAATCTCTAGTGGGTCTGATGTTGTTTTATGTTGTAGTTGGTCGCATTCAAGTTCCATGTTTTCACCTGACCTTCCACTCTTTTTTATATGTCTGTTGATCACATCCCATACGGTTTTGGGTTTGTTGTCTGTATTGCTGATTTGGATGCTTATCTCCAGTCTTTTGGCCTGTAGTATGATATTTTTAAGAATTTTTTTGTATGATTCGTACTTATCGCGAATGAATTTACAGTTACTAAAGTGTTGTGATAATCTGTAGAGGCAAAGTTTATTTTTGCTTGATACTTTTATGCCATGTGTTATCCAGGAATGGGGTTTGTATTTTTTATGAAGTTTAATTTTCTTGATGGGGAAATGATCATTAAAAGCTTCATTAAAAATATTGTAAAACGTGTTCATCTGATCATTAGGTGTTGGAGCTACGTAAACAGATGCCCAATCTATTGTTTCGAGTGCCAGGCTAAATCTATCAATGTTTTTATCGTTAAATATTCGCTTTGTTATTGTTTTCTTACCCATTTGCTTTTTTAGTGTGTTTAAGGGAACTTTTGCTATAAGAGCACAGTGGTCTGATATGCCATTGTCTATTACCTCCGTATCGCTATCGAGTACTATGTTTGTTATGATGTTGTCTATTAATGATGCAGAATTATGGTGTTTGTCTAATCTAGTGGGTACTGTAACTGTATATGTCAGGTTGAATGAGTCGAGTAGGTTAGTGAATTCGATGCTAGTTGCATTATTCTTTAAGAGATTGATGTTGAAGTCACCTGCTAATAAAAGCCTTTTTTTGTTACCATGAATGATTTTTGTTAGGGCAGAATCCAGTTTCTGAAAGAATATATCGGTATCACCGAGTGGTGACCTGTAAACACACATCACTATAACGCCAGATTGTTTATTTTTCTGACCTTCAGGAAAAAATTCTATTGCTGCAAATTCGAAGTGTTTTTCAATACTGTCAGAAATATCTAGTCGATCTATTACGTTGTTTACATATTTATCGTTTACCAATATTGAAACTCCGCCCATCGCAAATGTTTTCCTGTTAAATGATGATATCAATTGGTAATTTTGAATATTTACAACTTCATTCTCTTTTAGGTGATGTTCACTTAGGCACATAATGTCAATAGTCTGTCCTGTGTGGTTTTGCTCGTCGAGGAAAATTTGTAGTTCTAAGGCATTTGTACTGATGTTTCTAATGTTTTGGTGAGCAATTAGGTAGGGAGCTAGTTTAAAGTCATTTCTGTCTGTCCCCACCTTTTTCTTATTTGGACCTACGGTGGGTGTGTGGTTTGCTTGCTTTTTAAAAAATTTGGTATTATTTGATCAAAATGTTCAATTTCGTTATTACTTGTTTGCTTTACGAGCAAGGTAAAGATGTTTCTTATATGAAACTGATTTGATTGAGGATCCATGTTTGCTGTTACATTGGCCCCTGGCCCACATTCCTCTTGGACTTGAGCAGAAGCTGGGGGAAGTACTGGGGTTTCATCTGCGGTACCGGTAGTCATATTTTCGGTTGGTTGAGTGGCATCCACGTCTGCAGCTACATTGGTCCTAGTTTTTCCTTCTTTCAAGCTCCGAGCTGCTAGCTCCAAAGGCAAGGAAGCAGGTTGAGCTAGCTCCAAAGGCAGGGAAGCGGGTTGAGCTCCAGGTACTTTGTAGACAGTAGGCACATGTTGAATCAAATCTCCAGCTAAGTCAACACTCTCTTCCGTCGAGCTGCCTTCCAAGTGTGGGTCAGCGGTACTTAGGGTTGTCAGATCTTGGGTCTCTTGTAGTGCCCGAATACAAGGTGTTCTATCCTCTTCCTCGATATGTAAATCCATTACTTCTGTTCCCGTAGGCTTACTCCTCTGGCACACAGAAGAAGGTCTCTCTTCTTTCAACCTGCCACTAATCTCTTCTGCCATTAGTTTTGATAGAAGCTTTTTCCCCTTTAGGTTGAGATGTAGCCCATGAGAAGTAAAGTGCTCTCTCTGGAGGGCTTTTACTGAGAGCACTGTTACACCAAGTGTGTTTTTAAAAAGGTTGTGGATGTGGTTGTTTACTTCAGAAATCTGATTGTTTCTTTGTTCTGATTCTGTTTTATTGGCAGAGTCAAAGCGTGGTAAAAGCTCTGACACAATTACTTTTGGCCTGCAGCTATATTGGTAGTCACGAATTGGAGTCAGTGCATCTATGATGTTGTTTATGTCCTTTCCAATGTCATTGGTACCTGCCATAATCAAAAGTGTGTCGTTTTCACTCAGTTCATGTATTTTGCTCACTAGACCTTCAGTCACTTGAATTGCACCCGCACCCGGTTTTATTGTAGAGTCTATTGTGAAATTAGTTTTCGAGCTAGTGTGCGGGTTAAGGCTTAATTCACGTTTTACTAAGGCTGATAGAAAACGACCATGGCTGTCAGCCCTGATAACGACACGCTTACGGGTGCTCAAGTTTAACTTGGAGATGGGTTCCTCTTCTGTAGAAATGGCGGCAGGGGTGAGCGCGGACGAAAACGAGTATGCAGATGTAAATGCGGCGGTGGTTTGGACTTGTGTAGGTCTACTAGTGACGGCTGTGATTTTCGGGTTTAAACTCATTTTTATGTCATCAACTTCCTGGCTTAACATATTTGATGCCAGAAGTTGATGATTATTTTTTTTATCAAATGTAGGCTGTAGCACAGGGTGGGAAGAAGTTTGATTTGAAGCTAGGCCTAGGCCATGGTTTGAGCCTTCGCACGTGGCTGGAGGCCTAGGGCTGTATGTTTCCTTCACATCCCGTGCTTCTGAAGGTTCCACGCCTGATCCAAGTGTTGTGAGGAATGTTCTCACTTGCGTTTGTTTAGTATTTCGTCTGCCATTGATTAGCACTTCACTATAGGACTTCCTTGGTTCGGCACTCGTTCTAATAAAGTAATCCTCTTCCGTAGAAATGGCGGAAGGGGTGGGCGCGGACGAAAACGAGTCTGTAGATGTAAAGGCGGTGGTTGTTTGGACTTGTGTTGGCCTACTAGCGACGGCTGTGACTTTCGTGACTTTCGCCCCCATCTTGTTGAGGCCGACTTTCGAGTTTAACCTCAATTTTATCTCATCAACTTCCTGATTCAACATATAAATCATCTGTTCTAGTCTCCTACATTCTGATGCCAGAAGTTGATGATAATTTATATCAAATGTGGGCTGTAGCACAGGGCAGGATGAAGTTTGATTTAAAGCTAGGCCTAGGCCATGGTGTGAGCCTTCGCACATGGCTGTAGGCCTATGGTTGTATGTTACCTTCACATCCCGTGCTTCTGGAAGATCCAGGCCTGATTCAAGGGTTGTGTGGCATGTTTTCACTTGCGTTTGTTCAGTATTTCGTCTGCCATTGATTAGCACTTCACTATATGACTTACTAGATTCGGCACTCGTTCTAATAAAGTTACTGTTGTAAAAATAGATGGAGCCCTTATTTAGCTCAACTACCTCGTCGGCCATCTTGCCCTCGTCACTATCATCAGCCACTATGCAAGTATCCACTATAAAAGGTATTTGACATTTCAAATAAAAAGCTTAACCGAAAACTCTTTTTAGTTAGGGGGGGGGAGTCATTTTAAAAACGAGGATGAACATGTAGGATTTTAAACCTTTCAGTAGACTACTAGCAACACCAAAAGTCAACAATGAAACAAATGAATTGAATCGATGGACAAACAACAAGCTGTCAAAAAATAATTTCTTCTGATTAAAAAAAAAAAAAAAAAAAATACACATACACATACAAAACGTTCTCCATCATTAAAAGTTTTAAATGGCGAGCAGTTACTACACTTGTTTTTAGGTATTTGTATGGTTGCAATTTTATTATTTTGACAGCTGATTGTTTGTCCATCAGTTCAATTAATTTGTTCCATTAATGTAGTCCGGATGTGACGTCAGTTGCAGGTTCCCTATACCTATTTTTGAGCAGATAAAGTAACCTGAAAGTATTCAAAATAAATTCTGTGATTTTGTTAAAGGATTTTAAGATTAAAAAAAAAGGAAATTATCATGTTTTTTTTAGAATTTTGGACTGTAGGCCTATACAAAACAAAAATTTGAGACCAAAATAAAATATGCTTCTCTTAAAGTATTGAAAAATAGATTTGTTTATAACTTATACACATCTTTTCATATTTTTGTCTCTCAAATACAAGACAAACTAGAAATTAATCACATTTCTGGGACATATTTAAATTCCCTTGTTTTGAATGATTTTTTGCAAGAATGAGTTTTAAAACGTCTCTAATGAAGTACCATTCGTAACATTAAAAAAAAAAAAAAACGCAATGGTTTTCATCTTAACATTACATTTTTTTAAACAGACAAAAGTCCCATTTCATTTTAATAAAATCCAAAAATTGGTGTCCTCACATGTGAACGTGGGGTCTGAGGGTTAAAGGCTTTTTTCCATCCCGAATCAAGATGATATTGACAAGCATAGCTTTAAATTCTCATTTTGCAGCAGGAGTAACAGTTTTCTTTTTGAGCTCATATTCATGAATAAAGTTATCTTATTTTAGAGCGAGTTTAAAGTTATCTAATTTTTAGAGTGAGTTTAAAATTTCGCTTGCTAATTCCCGTTTTAAGTAGGAATGACTTCAGATACCCGGAAACCGGATTGGAACCGGTTTCATCGAGATCCGGATCTGACTTTTCAAACCGGTCAATTTGTTTTGTTCAAAATTTGCATGTAGAATATTGATAGGTAGAGCCCCGTATAATTCGCGATCACGAATTCATATAATTGTTGTGAATATTGTTTAATTTGATAAAATGTCAGTGTTTATTAGTGAAAAAGAGTCTAAAAATAAAAAAATAAAAAATGAAATTTATATAATAACTTTGCAAATAGCGAAATCTCTTGTTTTTCGCGAAATAACCACGAAATCTTGCAACATTTTTACGGAACGTGCACATAAAGTCGTGGTCTCTTAAATTAATGAATTTTGTTTGAAATGAAATAAACTTTGGACATTTTTCTATAGCGGGGATAAGAATATATATTTCGCCAACTCGTTTTACTTTGCGCAAACGTGTGTAAAAGGCCTGGCACGTGTAGTTTGTAGATTGTATCTTACATTGTACCACTCTACTGCCTACATAGCTAAAAATAATAACACCAAAACTGTTGATTTTAAAACGAAATTTAGAAAAAATAAACCCACTTTCACGGGGCTCTATTGGTTGCACGTCCACTAATTTCTTTCGTAATTTGCCTTGAACTTGATTATATTCGTAAAATATATAAAGAGTGTTTCCGGTTACCACACGTCTTGCATAGAATACGTATTTAATTTTCCTTAGTCATTTTGTAATGAAAAATCATAAAATGAATAAAATCTATGATAGTTGGCGAGTTATGTATTAAAACTTGTTGTAGGCTTTCGCGGTCCTAGTCAATATTAATAATTCTGGGCTGTCCGGTGTCACCGCGTCCATCACTTATTGAAAACTGACGTTTCAGACTAATTACATATTCCATCTTAAGATGGAATTGTGTCTTAAAACAAGGAATGACTTCAGGCCTAAAGAGTAGAATCTGGTTCTTGAATGCAGATCCAGTTTCAATCCGGTTCCAAAACAATACATAACTCCGTGTCCATCGTTTATTGAAAACTGACGTTTCAGACTAATTACATAGATGATCTTAAGATGGACTACGTAATTAGTCTGAAACGTCAGTTTTCAATAAACGATGGATGCGGAGTTATGTATTGTTTTGGAACCGGATTGAAACTGGATCTGCATTCAAGAACCAGATTCTACTCTTTAGGCCTGAAGTCATTCCTTGTTTTAAGACACAATTCCATCCTAAGATGGAATATGTAATTAGTCTGAAACGTCAGTTTTCAATAAACGATGGATGCGGAGTTATGTATTGTTTTGGAACCGGATTGAAACTGGATCTGCATTCAAGAACCAGATTCTAATCTTTAGGCGTGAAGTCATTCCTAGTTATAAGACACAATTTGCTAATTTTGCCGCTAGTTCGTAGGTTCAACTATACTATAATACTGTGAAAATACACAAACAGAAATTGGTCCTATTCAATTGCAAGTCAGGTGATTCGTGTGCCAACGGAATTTGGAGGGATAAGTTTAAATTAAAAATAAAACGCGTATTTCGTTGTCACCATTTTTGCACATCTTTTGGTTTCATTTTTCTTCTTTCTCTCTCTTATCATCATCACCATCATCATCTCTCTCTGAACAGTGATGGGAGGCGGTGTGGAGGTGGGCTGGATGGACATGAGACTTGTCTTGTTGCCATGTAACCTCTCTCCATGCTGCAGCCAGTATGCAACACTCTAGCGCAGGCACTCCCATCACTGTTCACAGGTCCCATTCACTTGTGCTCTCTTCTCACATTTCTCACATTTCTCATGTTTGCTTCATTTCTTTCTTTGCTTGCTTCCTTTCTTTCTTTGCTTGCTTCCTTTCTTTGCTTGCTTCATTTCTTTCTTTGCTTGCTTCATTTCTTTCTTTGCTTGCTTCATTTCTTTCTTTGCTTGCTTCCTTCATTTTATTCTTTGCTTGCTTCATTTCATTCTTTGCCTTGCTTCATTTCATTCTTTGCTTGCTTCTTTTATATTATTGCTTTCTTCATCATTACTTGTTTCATTGGTTTTATATATACTAATCAATAATTTGTAACACTTATATTTTGTAATCATATTTATTTGGTAATAATTAATATACAATTAACATAATAACACATGTAATATATATATATATATAATATGTAATATAAACATTGTACAATATAACAAAATAAATAAAATATATAAGTATTAAAAAAAACTAAGTCTTTTTAATGAAAAAAAATAAACTAAGTCCAAAACCTAGTTCCTTTTTGAAAATATTTGAAAGACCCTGAAGGATCGAAGGCAACAAAGCCAGAGTGAAGCGGCAGCCTAAGTGTTGGCCGCCACTTCACTCTGGCTTTCTTGTGTTCGATCCCTTGGAGTTCACACAGTCATCAGTCCCGTCTACACAGTGCATGGTTTGCCAAAACTTCCTGCAACAAAGAATGCGTACAGTTATGAGCATAAGTACAGATGAGCCTCATGTTGGAGGACATTCCATCATTTCCACCTCACTTCCTGATTTCTTATACAAACGGTTTCAAATTTGGTTCACAATACAGGTACTACATTTTATGGTATTTTTCTATTGTTCAAACTGTTTTTCTATATCACAGTATACTGCCTTCACAATGATTTGATTCTAATTTAATTATTTTGTTGCTAAGTGAAACAAAATGTTTTTCTATATCACAGTATACTGCCTTCACAATGATTTGATTCTAATTTAATTATTTTGTTGCTAAGTGAAACAAAATGTTACAACAGTTGTTGTGGGAACTTGTTTTTGCTGGCAACCTTTGAACTGGTTACACTAAGCATTCGTATTACATCGCAAGCCATCATATAAGACATTGCTTACGCTACAAATATTCACGTGCTTCGATGCTACCAACAAGTCTGGCCTAACACGCTTTAATAGACTCTAGGCCACTGCTTTATCTATTTTAAGAAAGCTCCCTTGAAAACTTACGGCTGATGCTTTGTGTGTACGTGTAATGGTTAGTTTAGGATACGGAATACATGAACAAGTTTGATAATATCTCACGCTAGGAAGAGAGTAACCACGCTGTGGGCACAAAGTTTATCTCCGTTACGTTTAGCGTTGGGGGGGGGGGGGGGGGGGGAGATTCAAGCAAACATTGTATTAGAAATTGTTACTGGGTGAAAGCTTTGGTTATTCCGACCTACATTTTGTTATGAATTGTCGTAATTTTGTACGTGTATTCCTGAGTGAATGACTGAACAAGTGCGATCTAGCAACGACTCAATGAGCAGGACAGAGAAGGAGGCAGCCTTGTATTGGATAGCAAGAAAGAAGAATGGTTGTGAATTGTCGTAATTTTGTACGTGTATTCCTGAGTGAATGACTGAACAAGTGCGATCTAGCAACGACTCAATGAGCAGGACAGAGAAGGAGGCAGCCTTGTATTGGATAGCAAGAAAGAAGAATGGTTGAAGAGGCCAACTCTGCACAGGACAAAAAAAAAAAAACGTGTGTGGTTGGCCCTATTTACTATGTTGCGCTGTTTATGGATTCACGGGAAATTGACAATTGTGCACTTAAGCTGAATCTACCCCCAATTTATTTTATTTTTTTAAATATGCATAAAGACAACATATGGGTTAGTATATGAAATACGCTCATTAGAGAATATCAAAACTTATTTTCAAGCCCATTTTGGAGGAGCCGCATGGTATTTACAACGCGTTTTATGAAAAATACGGCTAACAACTACGTTTAAACCACATAAGCGTTTGGTATGCGGTTTTTTGTTTACACCTTACCCTCACTATTGGCTATGTGGATTTAGTGTTTTGAAATAAGCATTTTCAATATTTGGTTTTCCGGTACGGAAATTGTATTTGTACCGGCGAGCAAAATAAATCGTAGTAAACCAAATATTGAAAACACTTATTTCAAAACACTAAATCCACATAGCCAATAGTGAGGGTAAGGTGTAAACAAAAAATCGCATATCAAACGCGTATGTGGTTTAAACGTAGTTGTTAGCCATATTCGTCATAAAACCCGTTGTTAATACCATACAGCTCCTCCAAAATGGACTTGAAAATTAGTTTTGATCTTCTCAAATGAGCGAATTTAATATACTAGCTCCATATGTGTTCTTTATGCATATTAAAAAAAAATAATATTGGGGTAGATTCACGTTAAGTAGAGTAGACCTAAATGCGTCTTTGTAAAATTCATTGTGAAATGGTGTCAGAACAACAGTGACAGGAGAGGTTGCAGCTACATTTTATTTAAAATTAGCTTTTTGTTTACTCGCTAACGCCAAACAGTTTTAAATCTCACGTTATGTAATTGAAAAATCATGTTTGTGATTCGTTATTATTTGGGAATACTTAAAGCCTAAGGGAACGTTTTCCATAATGTGTACATTTACTAACAAGGGAGCCTCCTTAAATGGAATAAGCATGGCCTTGCATTTAACATAGCGCATACAATGTCGGTCAAGAGACACACAGGCTAGAAAGTGTGAAAAGCACAAATTTGACTGCTGAATCATAATGCTAAAATGTGGTATTAAATATATGTACTGCACGTACTATTGAAATAGAGTTTGATTAATGGCAAGTAGACTTGTCAGTTGTTAGCAAGAATGCTATTGTCATCCCGCGATTTGACCACGACTATACAATTAGTACCGTAGTCAAGTTGTGAAATTAAGCAATTTAAAGATTGTTGTATGTACGTTTATGAATATAAAATTGATGTATGTATCTAAACATCTATCAATGGTTATTTCCATCTCACTGAATGTCAATCATAACAGTCAATGCACTACATTTAATGTTCGAATCAGAATAAAATGTAATTAGTATCGCTATATATATACTTTCAAAGCTTTGTATGGCAAGTGGGGAAATGATGGATCTGTCACTTCAACATATTGTTATTACGACTACCACGTGGCACTCTGAAAAAAAGTTAGTTAGTTCTTAAATAAGGCTCAGCTTTACATATGCTCACAACAATACACATTATCTACATTTGCCAGCGGTACATATCGAAAAGACATTCTAGGCAGCACCAACGGATTCAACAATGCTAAAATAAGCCATCGACATGATGTTGTTGAGAAATGAACTTTTAACGTAAGTATTACAATTAAGATACATGGACGAGCAGGTCCAACGTCATGGACAGAGGTGTGTAACTGTAAACATAGTAGTAAGGTGTAATAGAACAGCATTTAGTAGTTACTTTCAAGTAGGCCTACTACGTTCAGTGTTAATCTTTACTAAAATATTGAAATCTCGGTATTTTATCCAAATTTTTAAATAACAGTAATATACTTCTTCTTTTAAATTGCTAACTTATAACTTTAAATGTTAAATAAGCATGGTATGGTGAAACCATTGTAGGCCTATGCATGCTTACAATTGAACAAAGCTAAAAATTGATTCATTCTTTTTGTAATTCCATAAAGCTACATTTTGTAATATTGTTACGTACTTCATTTTTGTATTTGAAATTGTTTTAAAGTAAGCTACAGTAGTTTTTTTTACTCAAAAGGGTCCGTTTCAAAGGACAGATTTTTGATCAACCTATGATGGATAAATATACTGTTCACACACCTGCATTTATGATTTATCAGCTTTCACCTCAATTTAAACCAGTACAATAATGGCCTTAAATCTAAATTTGATTAAAATTTGTAAACGCTAATGTTGGAATACGATTTTATGTCCATGAAGACAAATTTTAAAGTTTCAAACACTAATTTTACACTAGCCTATCAAACTCAAAAATTCATTCACCAAATTAGGTTGGTATCAAATTAACTAAATGCAAAATTATCCACAGAAATACCTACATGTAATTTGATTTTCGAGTTATATTAAAACTTTGCACATCCAAAATGGAAGGACTGTAGGCCTACTTTTCAACAAGTTTCGTCAAAATATGAAAAGAAGCTGCTCAAATTTATCAACTTAACAACATTTTGAAAGATGTTTAACTGACTGGGAATGTCCAACTTGTCAGTGCTGATTAGAAATTATTGGCCATCAAGGTGAAAGCTACATAATCATAATTGACTGCATCAGAATACCCACATGAAATTAATATTACCTCTAGTCTACACCAGGTTGTACGCTCCAGAAAAATAAAATCAATAAAATCTTGATTTATCACAGAATATTTCTATGAACAATTCGTACTCTTCGGTAGCAAAAGCAACTATGTACGTTGTTTTTAAATTTAGGAAACTTTGTCATTCATTGAACATTGTGCTGGGAATAAGACTGTCAGTTGTAAATAAATACCGGTAACTTTAAAAATCCTCTGTGTGCTCCTTTCCTAAGAATGTCTGATGCATACCGCTGACAATTAGGTTACAAGCGGTGGTGGGTAGTGGTGACATAAACACTACACTGTGGAATCATTACACTCTACTACCATGCTGCGGTTAGTTAGATGCATTGACACCCACTACCTCACCACCAACAGATCGTCACTGAGACTACACGACGGTGGCACGTGTTTACACTCAACAAGCTCATTAACGCTGACACTGAGGGGGGAGGACCGTATAAACGCTGAAACTTGACTGTGGGGTTTACAGTTCCGTTTGAAGAGTTTGATATGAGCGTGCATTTCAATGTCAATTAATAATAATTATTATTAATATTGTAATTAATATGATTATTTATTTCCACATCATCAAATATTAATAATAATTATGATTATTATCAACATTATTAAATAATGAATGCCTATAACTTGTTTACAAATAAAGCAAGGTGCACACTACAGGGTAGTGATCACCTAACTGTCAAGAAGTTTCTATTACCGATTTGGCAAATTTAAATGTTTAAACGTGATTTGGAAATAAGGTTGGATGTTTACGGGTTTGCTCATCATTGGTTGGGATTCTTTCATTAAAGATCAGATTGTTCTGCACAAATGAATATTTAAGAGGCAATAAATAGAACATAATCATGACATTACGATTTAATTTAATAGTAGCAAAAAGTTCAAAACCTCTTGTGGCAAAGTTTATTGTTGTGAGAACTTGAGTGTGTTTAAACTTAATAGTTTATAGTGAGCATTGTGATAAAGGAAGGATTCGATGATCAGCGTGAATGGGGTCGTTGAGCTTGACATGCCCCGGCATGAATCGTCGCTAGTTCCAACGCTTGCGACTGTTGTACATACTAACAGCGCGTTACCGTAAGTGCAAGATTTACAATATAGATACAATGCATGGAGTTAGTGCCTACCCTTGCCATATTATCCACTATGCAAAATAACTAGACAACACCTATAGGGCCTAACTAATTGTGGAACCACATTTAAACTTTAAGGCAGGGTGGATGATTTTTTATATTAAACCTTTCTCTTTTAAATTAAAATCAACTTTTGTATTTAGATCCGATTGTTTATTTTTTCGATTTAAATCAGATTTTAAAAGATTTAAGCCAACAATAAAAAAAGAAGGGAGAATCACTCTCCATCAGTGTATCTGTCTATATGAACTGCAGATACACTGGCAGCCATAATATGAGCCCATTGGTAACGTATTGATCATTGAAGCTCCAAATGACATAAAATGAGTTTTAGGTGGCCTACAAGTGAAAAATACGTACTGTTTGTAAGTTAGTTGTTGATTACGGGTACAGCAATGATTTTAAACATCATTTGATTTAGGCCTAAAGCTGCAATCAATTCCACCCTGATTTAAAACTTAGGTAGACTAAACTGCACACTAGGCTGCAGTTTTTAAAAGCATTAAATTGAACATGAAGCACTTTTCCCACCAGAATAATCTCTAGATTTTTAGGGGATTCAATGCATAACATGCAAGTGCAAGCTAAACTGAGAAAATGCAGGAATATACAATGGAAGTGTTCCATGTCATTGCTCCGAGGACAAAACCATACATTTATGAGATCTATATTAGTACCTACATAACATTTCCCATTCATGTTTGAAGTATTTATTACCTAGCAAAAGCGCGTAGTTCACTAAATATGGGTAGATTGCCGTTTATCGATGTGTTTGAAAACCTTCAATAATCCTCAAACAATAATTGATAAATGTTCCTTCTAAGCAATTGAATTGATTGGATTGTACGTATTGGCAACTGGCAAGGGCATTACTAACTAGCTCATGCACACAACACGCCATAAATCAAAGAACGCAGCTTCAAGTATGAAACTACGTTATGGTGGATGATCAACCCGCCGTTGGAATTAGCAACGAGATCTGTTTTTGCGACCTGTACGGCTAACCATTACAGTTTGTTTGACTCACACTTCCTCCATGAGGTGGGTCCCAGGATCCTGTGATGTTTTGATGTTTCACTGTAAGTTTTCTTCAAGTAACCTCCTGAAACAATGAAAGGTTCAAGGTTAAAAGGTTGCCTGATTGCATTTAGAAACAAAGTTAATACACTGCTATGTTAATTTATTAGAGTGAATGTGAACAATATTAAATGTATAAGAGAAATGCATAAGTGAAATTTATATAATATAGGCCTACCATTCTATAGTTAAGCATTAGATCTAGTTTATAGTTTTAGTAACAATAAGCAAACACTAAAAATGTAACCTAGTTTAGCTTTAATTAGCAAAGATGAATGAAGTAGACATGTACAGAAAGAAGTAAGGGCCTAACCTATCAAAAGTTCAACAAATAAATTGAAAAACCAATCTCACACATTTATCTATCTAGGCCTATAGTCATTTTCCGGGAGCCCTAATCATGAGATATCATAGCCAATCATAATTCACTCACCAAGAGAACTTCGATCCATGACGTGGTTGTCGACGGGCGACAACTGAAGTTCGGTTGTTGCTGCGTGAAGGAAGCAAATACATACATGTACATGGAGAATGCAACAGTCAATAGTACAGGACTTCTATCAGTTACACAGCAAATACATGCATACATGGACAGTACAAGAAACAATAGTAGTAGCCTATACAGTTACACAGTAAGCATACGTCACAAAGTTAGCAAAGTATAAACTATAAAGCAAAACAGTAGAATCTATAAGTTAATAATAACACATCTCTTAAATGTTGTTTTGTTAATGTCTTGAGATTGTTCAATTCATTTCACTGGCTTCCGTTCCGTCGTTATATAAAATGCACTCGCATTAAAATTTAAAATAATAATAACACATTCCTAAAACTACCATTTGCAAAAAACACTATGAAAGACTGACAAAAATATTAATACATTATCACAATTTTTAAATGAAATCATTCGTATTTTGCTCTTCGTTCCAGGCATGTTTAATGTTCTTTAGAACTAGGCAGTAGCCATTCTTCTCTCGAGTGATCAAGACCTCGGTCGAAACGTCTCGTTATATTTTGTATTATGTCTTTATGTGATCTTCAAACTCGCAAATCCGTCATCTTACTACACGAAGGTAAGCTGTTGGATCCTTTCCTCACTTAATATACCATTCTTTAGAACTTTGTCATTTAAATCCATTGTTGTTATATAAAATGCACTTGTATTAAAATAATAAAATTAAAATACTTTGTGAAAATTTACAATTACGTACATAAAATAGGCATGAAATAGGATACACTACAGGCCTATATAAACAAATAAATAGATTCCTTTGAAATACACTGACAAATTTGCAAATCAAATAGGCCTAATTGATAGTATTTTACTGTTCGTCCCAGACATGTTAAATCTTCTTTGGAACTTTGTTAGTTAAAAAAGACTAAATAAAAACATGTATACATATTACATATGAACAAATTATAAATTATAATCAATATTTTACTGTTTGTAGGCCCTACCATATAAAATGTCCATTGGAACTTCAAGTTGATTAGCACTTTGAAAGACTAGACGACACACGAATGTAAACATCACAACTGACAAACAATATAATTAGGTACCGGTAACTGTAATATTCTTAGTATTTGTTCCAGAATTGTTAAATGTTCTTTGGAACCTCATCTTGTTTAAACCATAAATATTAAATATCCGCAACTGAAGTAGGGACAACACAAAAGTACATAGTATTTTTCTACGTAAATGTCAATAGGAACTAGGGATGACATCGGGTACCCGGGTAGCCCGGCTCCAAATATAAATATAAATATTTTTTAGTTCGTTTCTAGGCTAAATTAGCCGACTTGCATTCGTTACTGTTTGTTCTTTGTTTAACATTCTGGTGAAAATGCTGGCTAATACCTATTCTATTACTACGGTATTTATTTTCCTTAAAATATCATGTTTTTGTACGTGCTTCAGATGTGTATTGAGAAATGTCTTTTTACTCGACATGATTACTGCAGGCAACTTCCGAGAGGCTAACCGAGAGGGCAGCGTGCATATCATTCGTCCCTCGTCTTTGCTCCCCGCGCACTTCACAATGCCTAACGACGACCTTCAAATCAAGCCTACACATCGAAAAATACGTTTTCAGGATCCGGGTACCCGGATAATATGAGAACTGGAACCGGTTCCAAATTTTATTACCCGACCCGATGGGCCGATGTCATCCCTAATAGGAACATTTGTTATCAGTTAAGCTCCGTACAGACACACATCACAAATTTAAATACAGATTAACAAAATCAAAAATATAAATTTGCATATTCACTGGTGGTTCAACTTTCAATCTGAACAGTTCTTTCTTTCTTTACAAATATTTTTCTAGCTAAATCTAAGTAAAGAATGCATACAAATCAACACTGATCTATAAACCCTAAGCAATAATATGATGTATTAAAGTTGTGTACGTCCCAGTGTGTTTTATGTAGTAAAACATTTTTAAAACAAACTTCAAGGGACCACAATTATATATCATTAGTCATTATGGTATTTGGTTATTACACATGCCCCTAATCTTATAAGAACTATGACATGGTACTATCATGTACTTGAAACACAAGAACATTCTCCTAACTCAAAAAAAAGGCTCTAGGACTAGTACTAGTTGCCTAAATTAGGCCCAATCACTTTGATTTTGGTTAACTCAAGAGTCAAGACTTCAATTTTTTCCTAAAGAAGTGTACTACTGTATGGAACATTCAAGTTTAAAATACATCAAATTATCCTGCATCTAGATAATACATCCATAATTATTAACATAGTATTGTTCAACAAATAAATTGTGCAATAAGATCAGAAGAATATTTAACAAATAAAATAGTAATAATATTACGATTCCCAACACAATTCGAGTCTTTATCATACAAACAACACAATGCATTTTTACTGACTCAACTTATATCCATCAAGAGCTGCAAAATTAGAAATACATCCTATTGTTATTTCTAAATTTGGTACTGTACATATTAGGGATGACATTGGGTACCCGGCTCCAAATAATAACCCGGAGCCGTTTTTTGGGTCCGGGTAATTCTTTACTCGGTTTCTAGGCTAAATTTACGCGCCAGTATTGCTGCGGTCGATTCCGGTGGAGCCAGCAGGTACGGCAGGCGCCTACCCTTCCACAACACGTGACTCGACGGCGAACAGAACAGACGCGAACCGACTTGCATTCGTTACTGTTTGTTCTTTATTTAACATTCTGGTGAACATTCTGGCTAATACTTGTTGCATTACTATTTATTTTCCTTATGTTTTATGTACGTGCTTCTGTTGTGTATTGAGAAAAGTTTTTTTTACTCGACGTGATTACTGCAGGCGTATTCCAAAAGATTCACCGAGCGGGCGGCATGCATATCATTCGTCCATCGTCTTTGCTCCCCGCACACTTCACAAGGCCTAGCGAGGACCTTCAAATCAAGCCTACACATCGAAAAATACGTTTTCAGGATCCGGGTAGGCTACCCGGGTAATATGAGAGCTGGAACCGGTTCCGAATTTTATTACCCGATGTCATCCCTAGTACATATTACCGGTGCTTAGTTCTAACTTCTAACACGTGCTAACAAACTGCTGTTTTAAAAACATATTTTACTTGTAGGCCATGTTCTTTAGTTCATAAATCATAACCGAAAAATAATTAAAAATCTTGCACACAGGTCACATCGCAGCCACTGATGAACCTGAAACAAAGCCAAAACCAATTAAAAATGTGTTGGGGTGAGGTCTGCTAGGGTTAGGGTGAACTTCATTGACAGATTTTTGCTAGGCCTATGAAATAACTAATTAATTTTGTGTTTCACGTGAAAGCTAGGCCTATTTCAACGCAGTGTAGTAACAATATTATGCTCGCCAACCAGTAGCCCTACTACTGAATAGGAACACTACCGGATAGAGTAATTCTCAGTCACAGTACTAGACAAGGCCATTTGCACAGTGGCTGGCTGTGGGGGTCACGGCTCTTGGCATTTTAAATATCTAAGTGAATTCACGTTTGTTGACTTTTACTTAAATTTGCTTTTATGGACTCAAAAGTTTCAAGGGGTATAATGTAGTAAGGGGCGGGAAGGACCACTGTAATATGTATTTTAATCTCAGTAAGCAATGCTCTCTTATTAAATCTTGACGCACGGCTATGGCCGGAAGTGGGTGGGAGGGGGAATCTCTGCCACTGGCGAGGTGCGCCGCCACAGAGTAGGAGCATTAAGTAAGTATCAAGTAACGCAAGTTGATGTTAGATCAAGTAGCCCTAGGCCTAGAGTCCTAGGCCTTAATAATTGTTGGTATAGGCATCAGGATCGAGATCGCATCACAATGGTAGTCAAGTCATAGAAGATAATAGTTACAAGACAATAATACACTGCAATTGGTAGGCCTACCGTACCAATCATGATCTAGCCTACTGGACAAGTAGGCCTAGGTCTAGCCTACTGGGAGACACAAGGGCTTCTAAATCTTTTACTGTTGTCACAGTTTGTTTCAGTTTCTTCTCTTCTTCTGCAGCTAGGCCCTACTTGCCGGCACAGTACAAAGATCTCAGCATATCTTTATACTGCGGTAGAGAATCTAGCCTACATTGTAAGCATTGCTAGGCCTAGGCCCTAATCAAGCCAGAACAGCCTCATGTGATTCTGCATTCACATGTAAGCCTGAGTAGGCCCTAAATAAAATATAGCCAGGCTTCTCGCCACCGAGCCTAGGCCTACGCTTATCCAGCCCAGCGCTCTCCATACAACTAATCTGCAAGTAGGCCTAGGCCCTACACCTAGGACCAATTAGGAATTAACAGAATTACTTTTAAATCGTATCTAAGCAGAGATTTTTAATTTTAAACATAAAAGCCGAACCCACCTGTTGGCATCAGTCTAGGGCCGCCAGCGCCAGCGGACGGCCAGTCAGCCCATGAGAGTGTCATCCCAGCGAAACAATGTGATTTACACCAATCTTAACACAAGAGATCAAACAATTGTTCATTTCAGTTTAAATAATCATTAATAAAGGGCTAAATACAGACATTTAATTTCGCTTACCGGTTTTGTTGAAAGATGAAATCATTGAGTTCAGTCAGCCATCTTTCTTTTCCGTCCACTTCCGTTCTTTTTCTTACCTGTCAATTCTACCGGTTGTGGATGCGTAGAGACGGCCAGCAAACTTCAGTACGTCAATTGATATCGCACGTTTCATGTTACGCGTGAATTATTTTAAATAATAAATGGGGAATATGCATCATTTTTTTTAGCATTTTACTAGATTAGGATTAACTTCCTGAAAACAAAAATATTTTATTTCGATGACATAGAATAAAGTTTCATTTATAAAAATCAACAATGTATCAACATTGATTTCAATGGTCATACTAACAGAGATATAGGCGCCCAAAATTTCAAAAAACCTCACAGAATAGCAAAATCGGAGAATTTTGAAATTTTTATTTTTTTTTCATTTCTTAAAAAATACGGCACATATCAATTGAGCGATTAATAAGAAGGAATTGACAACCAAAAAATTCTATCTCAAACCGTTTACCCGTAAAAAAAATAAAAACTTCAAAAAATCTACTATTTTGGTTACCTGAAATTGGCGTCGCCTCACCACGACCTGTGTAAACCGACGCTACCGACGCTCATACTACGTCACCAAGGATTCTTACTGACCATCAGTTCGACGCTACGACTAACTAGGTACCACCGTTCATCGCTTCATCCACAATCGGTACCGAAAGTGGAACTTGACAAGAAAATCTTTGAAATTTCGGCGACGCCTGACGTCGTTCACAACAAATATAGGTACACGTTGATTTTTTGCAAAGTAGAAAATTATCAGTTCTACCTTGGATATTAACTTCAAGATCTCCCAAGTAAACAATATAGCTGTAAAAAATTAAAAACTCAAAAACGCAGTGTATTTTAGCACGTTTTTGACACTGCGTAGCGTCACGGATTAAAGGGTTAAGACAATAATGTCTACACTTTCTGCAACGTCCATTTCCAGTGTACTTACTGAACATGTTATGGTTTGTCTATGATTCATGGTTAGCCCAGGAAACATGTTTTAATGTTGGCTGTTCAGTGATGTTCCCAGCGTGAATTTACTACAGTACGTACACCTCGGACAACGAACCAGTCGATCCACCGCGTCGAGCTTATATTTACCTGGTTTGTAAACCCCTCGTTAGGGGGGTAGTTGGGCCGACTCGTTCGCGCTACATTCCATTCAATGATTTCCTAGAATTTCATAATTGGCTACACAAACAACTGTTAAAGCTAAATTCCAAATATAAATTAATGTTTTATTTGAATTAACGTTTCGGAAACTTATTCCTTAATATAGATCAGAACACCACGAGCTTGAAACTTTTTTATTTTTTCTTGTAGCGTTATTATTAGATGAATGCGAATCAAACGATTTGCATACTGCATACATGAATTACATAATATGTTTCTTCATAATCCTACTACAAAGACGATTAAAAGATGACAATATGCATAAATGTATTAAGAAAACGATTGTGATGGTTGAAAATGACGTAAAACCAGAAGCAAAAATAATAAAACTAGCACGGGGTACCTAACAGAATACAACAGTCCGCAATCTGATTTAACGATCTTCTAGCTTTGAATATTGACATGAATGCGATGCATTCCCAAGGGGTGTACAAAATATGGTCATCGCTCAGAACCGGTTTGCGCCAGAAATTCTGGTTCGTTGTCCGAGGAAGTCTTAGGTATGCGTTTTCTGTGGATGTGTATCAGGAGTTCAGACGGCTATAGGAGGTCATAAGAATGAACCAAGTCTTGAAAGCCCCAAAACTGCGTTTTCTGGAGATGTGTATCAGGAGTTCAGACGGCTATAGGAGGTTATGATATAAGCTATCTAAATACCCCAAACAATGAACAACATTGAGAGCAGTATGTATTGTACGTGTGTGTGTAAGCGCTGGAAGTGTCATCGTGTGCTATGGCGTATGAAGTAGCGTCGTCGGTTATCATGTTAGAGGTCTGGGGTTCGAGACACGTCACCACCACTATTTTTGTCATCCATATTCACAAAGTTATATCAATACATCAATGTGCATGGAGCCACTTCAGACACGGTTAATTTTTAAACGGTCAAATTGCTCGTTTTCGCCGAAAACGCGTGCGGTTTTGCATTCACGTGGTCAACATCTATGGAATGCGATTTTAAACAGACAAGGTGTAGAAACTGGATTTTTGGACTAAGAAAAAAAAAACGGCTTCAATTTTTTTATTCGTTTTTCAGAGTTTTTACCATCAGATCGTATTCTTGGATATATTATTAATCCAACGAGACCCTAAGTCCGTAAATCCCTCTATATTTGAGTATCAATTACAATAATAAGCTATCGAGTTCAATAAAGATGAATTTTTTACAGCCAAACTGTTCGTTTCCGCAAAAAAACTGTTAACAGTTTCGCGTTTAAGTGGGCAACATCTATTGAATGCGTTCATAAAAAGACAAAGTGTTAAAATTGAAAATTTGAGAAGACTATAACCCTTGGTTGCAAAACGGCTAAAAAATAATTTTTTTCACTTTTTGTAGTTTTTATGATCAGATCGCATTCTTTATTACTTTTTGCATCCTGTGAGACCATCAGTTCGTAAATCCATCCATATTTGGAGTGACAATTACAATAAGAAGAATCGAGGTGAATATTCATTATTTTTTTTTACAGACATACGAATGGTTTCCGCCAAAAACTGTTAACAGTTTCGCGATCACGGGGTCAAGATCTATTAAATGCGATTTTAAAAAGACCATGTGTTAAAACTCATTTTTTGGACTTAGAAGAAAAAAAAGGGCTTTAACCATTTTTTTCGTTTTTCGGTTTTTTAAAAATGAGATCATATTCTTGGATAGTTTTTAAATCCAATAAAGCCTCTTTTTGGAAATCTATCTATATTTGGAGTTACAATAATTACACTAAGAATGAATAGAGATACAATGAGATTCATACATGCATACATTGAGAGCAGTGTGTTATTTACCAGTGTAAGCGATGCAATTGCCATCGTCTAGCATAGCGTGTACGCAGTAACGTCGTAGCTTCGAATACTTGAGGTCTGGGGTTCGAAACCCATTACCCCCAATTTTTTTTCCACCATATTCACACATTTATATCATTTATATCTCAATTTGCGGAGTTTTTATTATCAGATCGTATTCTTGGATATTTTTTAAATCCAATGAGACCTTCTGTTTTTAAATCCATATATATATGGTTACATGCATACATTGAGAGCCGTGTGTTATATATACCAGTCTAAGCGATCCAACTTCCATCGTGAGGCATGGCGTACGCAGTAGCGCCGTAAACTAGTATTTAGAGGTCCGGGGTTCGAGACCCGTTACCACCACGATTTTTTTCTTCCATATTCAGAGCAGCAAAGTTGAGAAGGGTTTACTAAGAGGAAATTGTTTTTCAAGCGCTCGTAGCTAAAAAACGTGTGGTCCAAATTTTTGTCTGTATTTTTTTTTTTTACTTTTTTTGCGTTAATTATCTAGACATCCCGAAAACGAAAATATGCTGGGGGTCATACTAACAGAGATACAGGCGCCCAAAATTTAAAAAAAACCTCACAGAATAGCAAAATCGAAGAATTTTGAATTTTTTTTTTTTATTTTTTAAAAAATACGAAACATATCAAGAGAGCGATAAATAAGCAGGAATTGACAATCAAAAAATTCTATCCCAAACCGTATTCCCGTAAAAAAATAAAAACCTCAAAAAATCTACTATTTTGGTTACCTGAAGTTGGCGTCGCCTCACCTGTGCAAACCGACGCTACCGACGCTCCTACTACGTCACCAAGGATTCTTACTGACCTTAAGTTCGACGCTACGAGTAACTAGGTACCACCGTTCATACACAATCGGTACCGAAAGTGGAACTTTACAAGAAAATCTTTGAAATTTTGGCGACGCCTAACGTCGTTCACAACAAACGTACCAAGGCGATCATTTTGTTCAAAGTAGACAATTTTCATATCTACCTCGGAAAGTAACTTTTAAGATCCCCCAATCAAACAATATAGCCGTAAAGAATATAATTCTAAAAAACAGAGTGTATTTGAGCACGTCTTAGACGACGCGTAGCGTCTCTTGTTAAAGGGTTAAAAAAATAATGATAGGGGTTTCTTCATTGGACATTCTTACTTTTACATGAAACATGTTTATGGTAGCCTTGCATTTACGGTTAGCTGAGGAAACATGTTTAAATGTTGGCGTGATGACGAGCTATCTGAATACAAAAGACTTATATACCTCTCACATTTCTCATAATACACTTCTCTCTCATTTTTTCTTCTCACTGGCCACCCAGTTGGAGACATAGGTATAACTCACCCACTGTCATATTTACAAAACACCATCAACATATACACATATAGTTTATTAATGTTGTTTTACTATACTATACAATAAAATTTTCGTCAACACAAACTATCTGCGGGACAGGAAATAAACATTTTAGACATTTTGTTGCAGCTTTGATTTATTTCATTAGTAATTAACTTTAAGATAAAAAGTCAGTTTTTAATTAAGAGCAGGTAAACTACGAGCTAAAGTCACCTCGACATATCAAACAATATGCTGTCATCATAGCTGTAAAATTCTCAGAAGAGAATGCAGTCCTCCATGCAGTCTATTTGAACGGAATATACGCCACGAAATTTCGGAAATTCTCCTGCTTCGTGGAATGGTCTACCCTCACTTGTAGTGTGCCCTGCCCTGACAACGCCTGCCAACAGACGCACTACATTACCGGGTGCAGAGAACGACTGAGAAGCAACTAGATTCAGTGGCGTATCCAAGGGGGGGGAGGGGGGAGACAAACCCCCCCCCCCCTTTCGCAAAGGAAAAGTGGAAATTGCATTGGATTGAAAAAAATTAAAATATAAATGTACAGTATTTTTGTTTGAAATACGAAAGACATTAGTTTTTGTTAAAAATACACACATCGCTCTTTAATTCTATTTTTGTGTATTAACACTTCAGTTCAATTGTTGTTCTTTGAAGCTTTTTTTCGTTTCTTAATGAGAAAATCGTTGCCAGAAATGTATTAATTTTAGTTCTGTTGGCCGCTGTAAAACGCACAAATTTGCACCAAAATTACCTTGACGAGAAAATTTTTCCGGGGGGAAAACCCCCCGGACCCCCCGTCTTTTTTAGTTCCACTCTCTATAATATGAGTTAAACCCCCCCCCTTTCCAAAATCCTGGATACGCCACTGACTAGATTTATATTGGTATCACTTCTGACGACACCACCTCGCCAGGTACGTCGAGGCAACTAGTGTAGAAATGAAGTGTCGGTAAGATGGTAGCCGTGACGTCACGTCGTGTACTTGCACTCCGCCCCTTGTGTCGTGACCTCGAGCTTGCTGACGTCCAGCCCTGACTTGGCGAGGGCAGCATCCACCTTGGCTCGGGTCTCGGGGGAGAAGGTGGGCGTGCGACTAGCCACGTAGGTCATCTCTGCGGGACAGAACAACGTCATACACGTTAGTCAGGGGTTTCTTGGGGGGGGGGGGGGGGGGAGGCGCCTACTTGCCGTTATAATACGCATTTCAGCCATACCTAAGATAACAAATTATTTGTTATCTGTGTCTCAAAATGGCGTGTGTACATAGGCGTGCGCAGGGGGGGGGGGGGGGGGGGGCAAGGGGGGCAGCGGCCCCCCCATTAGGATAGGTGAGCCTTTCTTTTTTTTAAATAGAATTTGGCCCAGGGTATACCGTATACGCCTGCCGATCGTAAAATACGAGAAGAGGACCTATAGCACCTTCCTCATATTAAATATATTCCTCAAACTGTCACTGTTGCCCCAACTGCCTTGCCCGTTTGACCCGGGAAATAATAGGTCCAGAATAGTGCCTGTCGTAATGGGTGACAAAAATGATGACGCCTGACATAATGGTTCTAATCTTACCTGAAATCCTAGATTGGAATGAGTTGGAATCAGCTGACCGGTCACAACATCAACTGTTGCCTTGCCGCCAAGATTTTGGCTGTGGGACCGACCACTTCCTTCACTTTGTAACAATGATATCACTGATATCCACAAATAGATGTGTGAAATTAACCCATTGAACACACAACCGGTTCTCCTCCTAATACGCTTAAAAACACGTTGAAAAATGCATGTCTTTAAAAAAAAAACTCCTGCGGAGCTTTTTGTGGGGGGCATCCCCCCCACCCCACCCCCCATTGGCGCCACCGTGAAGTACTTTTATTGGGAATTTATTGTGCCCCCCCATTGATCAACCTCTGCGCACGCCTATGCGTGTGTATGGTCTTGGTAGTTCATCATTGTTATACAATGTTGCAGAGGGATGAACGGAACACCATTAGATGTTGTTTGGTGTTTGGTGTTTAAGTCAACTGTTAAAAGAACTTCGGGAATGTCACAGATGAGGAACTCGTAGCCAACCAGCCAACCTCCCGAGACAAGCCCCCGCAAATACCGTTTGCTTGTTGGCTACGAGCTCCTCTCCTGTGACGAAAGCATTCACGAAATAATCGTACGATGACTTTATGAAAATTTGATTGTCTTCTATTACTGAAAAGCATCGTATTTCGTAAAGAAACAGTCTTGTCTCAGTCACACTTTTGGATGGCACACATAATCGTTCTCGTAAACTTATCGGGGGGGGGGGGGGGGAATACACCTGTTAAAACTATGTCCGTTGTGACGTCACGTGAATACACCCTATAATAAAGCCTGTCCGCTCATATAATAGAAACGTTTAGAGCTAATGAGCAATGTTTGTCTAAGCCGTGAAATAGGGCTTAAAGGACCAACAGGTAGCGCGCTCTTTCCTTTCAAAAGGTGCCATTCTTTCGACTTCCGTTATTGTAAAATAAATAAATAAATAAGTTCACATTTAGAGTCTACCACTCAGAAACTAAACTGATTTGCAGTGGGGGACTTTAATTTAAATTAAAGTGACTAAACCAACCCTGTAGGCTTCGAACACCATCGACGAGTGAGCGATAACCAATCAAAGATCGATATTTCAAATACGAAACATATGAATCAGTGATTGGACAGTGCGAACACCTGCGGACAAATGCCAGAATCAACGAGGCCGATTCAGAACAACTTTGAATTTATTGAGTACTTCGTTGCTAGGACGGCAAAAAATTGGCAACCGTGTTTTCTAGTAAATCTTGGTTTACAAGCCGATTATAATAGTTCAGTACACAAACATGACCCATTAGCTCTAAACCTTTCGTTTCTACTACCAGCGGACAGACTTTAGATTATGTGTTTTATTTATAACTGTATTGTCCACTTACTGATAACCATTCCAAACACGCTGTTGCATGAGTGGAGAACTGCGTAGGTCTTGTAGTCTGAGTCCACCACCCAAAGGTTGCCCTCGATCGCTGAAAAAACATAACAATTAATTAAATACAATCGGTAATCGGGTATAAAAAATCTTTCCCGGTTAGAGAATTAACGAAAAGCTGGTTTGTGTGCTACTTACGTGTAAACTTACTTACAATGTTTTTTCTGTCAATGTCAATGTCAATTCTGACAAATAAAGATTATTATTATAAAGATTATTATTATACGTCGATTGAAATTGACATTTACTGTATTAGCAGAGCTAGGATTGAAGTTAATATTTTTGCAGACGGTGATTTGATATTTTAAACCTATTTTGGTGGTTTACATGTCGGCAGAGATAGTTAATCAACCCAAGACTATAAACTAATAACAAACATAATAATATAATATAATTAATATATAAATATAACAGCTAATACCTTACATCTCAATATTATGCTTTCGTCACAGGCGAGGCACTCGTAGCCAACCAGCGAACCGCCCGAGACAAGCGCGAGCAGATAACGATCGCTGGTTGGCTACGAATACCTCGCCTGTGACGAAAGCATGTGTAAGGTTGTCTTGGGTTGCCTATACCCTACTCCAGGCCCAGACGGAGCATATACTAAAAGCAACCCAAGACTACCTTACATATGCTTTCGTCACATGCTTTCGTCACTTCCTAGGCAATCAGCGATCGGTATTTGCGCGCCATTGTCTCGGGCGGTTCGCTGATTGGCTAGGAATACCCCAGATGTGACAAAAGCATGTGTAAGGTTGTCTTGGGTTGCCTACATTATAATATCTCTCTATAGTAATAATAATAATAATAATAATAATATCTCTCTATAATATCTCTCGATTATATATATCTCTCTTCTCAGACTAGAGTACATTAATGTGGCGTAACGTTTCCCGTGTCAACCAATTGAATAGATGAACTACTTTTTGATTCCAAACAAACAAGATTGTAATGTGCTTTGACTTTTGCACCTTCCGAGCAAGTAATGATCGTTTTCCTAAATACGAAACGGTGGAAAAGAAGTGGATCATATTATCATCGAATTGTTGCGTTAAGTATTGTATTGCTGCAATTATTACATTAAATAATTCATTACAAAGACAACAACAAAGTGTACAATAACCATGAGTGTTTGGCTTTGGAATCAGACAGGTCATCGGCATCCATTCACTAAACTTGGCTTTCGGGTATAGCCGCGTCGATTTAGTGTTAGTTAGTTTAGTGATTGACTCGGGCCGCGAAAGCCTACGTGAGTGATCGGCATCCATTGTTTATGACGTCTTCAGCCACTAATAGACTCTGTACTGTGTGTATACTTACGAGCAATGGGGAACTTGACCAGCATCTTAGCATCTCTGACTTCCGGTTCCTTCCATCTGCCAACTCCCTTCATATCTGTGTATTCGCCAGCCCTGCACACAAACTCAAAATATTACACTCATTACACTCTATTCGCACTCTCAAGGACGTTTGAGAGTGACGTCACTTTCCAATGTGGCGGCCGCTGCGGTATCGCTGGAACGTTGATCACTAATCTCGTTCTAGCTGTTATACTAGTACTATTCCAATATCTTTGGTTATACTATTCATTTTGAAGGGAAAACTTTTAGGAAAGCATATTTAGTTTACATGCCAATAATCGTCATAAAAGTTATTTCAAAATTATAGATCCATTAGTTTACTTGTTATAACGATTCACGCAAAGCATCGAAAAATGAGCAAATTTCTGATTGTTTTCTCAACTTCAAATCGTCGAAAAACTAATGATCGGATTTGAACGAGATTTCCTTAAGAATGTGTATCATTATGAATAATGTGAGATAATAAACAAATAAATTTTCTAGATACAAATTGTCCCAAACGAAAATTCATTGCATGCACTTATATGCAGGGTGCAATGGTTGGACCTCAAAAGCCGCTGTTTGGGCCGTGAAACTACGCAATTAGTCATGTTCATCAATAGAGAACTAACATTTTCTAACAAACGTTTGTCAACAAGGTACCGGGACGCGCCCCGTTCCGCATACAAGTACCACTGTCTGCAGCTACCTAGGCCCAAAATAACAATCGTCCCTTTATGTACGGTCTCCCGTGATTGCCAAGGATTTGTTTGTCTAAATGCAAACAACATGCATGACTTGGTAACCATGCATGCTCTTTGAGCCAGGGCTGGCTTGACCATGAATACGGCCCTAATGGAGCGAGGTCCATCAATCCCCTGGCGAAGGTTCGGACTTGGGAGTTCGACGAGCCTCCGCCAGGGGAGTTGTTACCTTCACAAGGGGATGGACTTACGGTGTGAACATCCGGTTGACGATCTCGACTTTGCCGGTGTCCTTCGATAACTGGTACTCAGAAGTCGTGCAGTCCCCAGACGGCTGGAAGGGGGAGGGGTCTCGTTCTGTCTCGTACCACAGTCCCATGAACTAAACACAAAGCACAGAAAACTAATTGCACAAGTCGAGTCACATCACAGTTCACAACGCTGTACGTAATATAACAACATGCGTATAGGTATCTGTTTACTTAAGTTAAAACAGCGTTCACGCAATTGGTCGTTGAGTATAAGAATGTTATATAACAACATGAGTATAATTGTCTGTTTACTTTAGTTGAAACAGCGTTCACGCAATTGGTGGTTGAGTATAAGAATGTAATATGACAGCATGAGTATAGGTATCTGTTTACTGTAGTTGAAACAGCGTTCACGCAATTGGCGGTTGAGTATTAGAATGTTATATAACAACATGAGTATAGGTATCTGTTACTTTAGTTAAAACAGCGTTAACGCGATTGGTGGTTGAGTATAATTATGTTATATAACAACATGAGTATAGGTATCTATTTACTTTAGTTAAAACAGCGTTCACGCAATTAGGGGTTGGGTATAAGAATGTTTTATAACAACATGAGTATAGGTATCTGTTTACTTTAGTTAAAACAGCGTTCACGCAATTGGTGGTTGAGTATAAGACTGTTATATAACAACATGAGTATAGATATCCGTTTACTTTAGATAAAACAGAGTTCACGCAATTGGTGGTTGAGTATAAGAATGGTATATAACAACATGAGTATAGGTATCTGTTTACTTTAGTTAAAACAGCGTTCACGCAATTGGTGGTTGAGTGTAAGAATGGTATATAACAACATGAGCAAGGTATCTGTTCACTTTAGTTAAAACAGCGTTCACGCAATTGGTGGTTGAGTATAAGAATGTAATAAAACAACATGAGTATAGGTATCTGTTTACTTTAGTTGAAACAACGTTCACGCAATTGGTGGTTGAGAATAAGAATGTAAAATAACGACATGAGTATAGGTATCTGTTTACTTTAGTTGGAACAGCGTTTACGCAATTAGTGGTTGAGTATAAGAATGTAGGCCTAATATAACAACATGAGTATAAATATCTGTTATCTTTAGTTGAAACAGCGTTTACGCAATTGGTGGTTGAGTTTAAGTTAAGAATGAAATATATATCAACATGAGTATAGGTATTCTGTTTACTTTAGATGAAACAGAGTTCACGTTTTTGGCAGTTGAGTATAAGAATGTTTTATGACAGCATGAGTATAGGTATCTGTTTACTTTATTTGAAACAGAGTGCACGCAATTGGTGGTTGAGTTTATAAGAATGAAATATATATCAACATGAGTATAGGTATCTGTTTACTTTAGATGAAACAGAGTTCACGTTTTTGGCAGTTGAGTTTAAGAATGTTATATGACAGCATGAGTAAAGGTATGTGTTTATTTTAGTTGAAACAGCGTTCACGTAATTGGCGGTTGAGTATAAAAATGTAATATGACAGCATGAGCAGAGGTTTCTGTTTACTTTAGTTGATACAGCGTTCACGAAATTAGTGGTTTACTATAAGTATAAGAATGTAATATGACAGCATGAATATAGGTATCTTTTTTCTTTAGTTGAAACAGAGTGCACGCAACTGGCGGTTGAGTATAAGAATGTAATATAACAACATGAGTAAAGGTATCTGTTTACTTTAGTTGAAACAACGTTCACGCAATTGGTGGTTGAGTATAAGAATGTAAACTGTACATCAGTGTATATGTTATTTGCCAATAAGGCGCGAGTCGAAATAGAAAGGGGTTACACTACAGATTACAGTTTTATTTCTTTAATGTAGTCACCTCCCCCTCCCCTCTCCCCCTCACCAAAACTGAAGTTAGATCCGTCAAGTGTTGAATTCAGAAGTTTGTCCCCGGTTGGGGGGGGGGGGGCTATCTCAAATCCCGGGGGTGTAGATATCGTATGAGCCGGGGGGGGGGGGGGGGGGGATTTTCAAAACCACTGCTGCTTCCACATCACATTTACTTATAAACTGTCCAAGTGTTCTGATACAAAAACACTAATTAAAACACTATTTAAAAAAATATATATGTTCAACAAAGCACTTGATGCCCCGTTGAATTTTAGACGGAGTTTAGATAATCCTGGCCCTTCTCTCCTTTTTTCTGCTTTTTTCAGCTCTTTTGTCACATACTTTTGTGACACACAGAAAAATGTATTTACTTATTAAATCTTCAAAGCAATATTTCCGTGCCATTTCAAAATTAAGTTATATATAGAGCTTTTAGCCAATTATTTATTCCCGGGGGGGTAAATGACAATTCCCGAGGGGGCTTCGCCCCCCCCCCCCCCCCCCCCCCCGGGACCATAGCTTAATTCAACACTGAATCCGTCACTGGGTTATTATACCATGATGTGGCGAAAGCATAAAAATTTAGATCAGATCGTATCAGAAAAACTGTCAACTGTAAAAATTATTACCTGTATGTCATACGGTGTGAAATTCAGGTACATACTGAAGGGGCAAGGGGGGATTTCCCCCTATCGTTGGTGCCCCCCCCCCGCCCTCTATTTGAATGATATCAATCTTAAATGTTTAATTGGAAAGAAATGTTAGGTCTATTGTTTTTAAGTTCTTGTAATCTGAGTGGGTCTAGAATAAATACAAGTAGTTTTATTTTAGTATTTACTAGTAAAACGTCACTGTTTGAAGCTTCACATTGCAGGTTAGTTCAATATCACTCGCAGTTTGTCAATCATAAACTAGAAAAGCCAGATACATAGATTAGAGTTTTGTCCACAAACACATAGGTTTGTTGTTGTTGATGATGATGATGAACTGAGGTTTTACGTCCATACTTTTGCAACGAGGCTAATCGAGACGACGAGTGGGTGATTATGGGATGAAAAAACGCCACATGACATCCATGGCCAAGCCAGGATTCGTACCTAGAACGCAGCGACTGCGGTTTACTATAGACCAACGCCTAATTGACCTCGGCCAACTGCGCCAGCACATACGCATTGGTTTGTCACATAGGCTTATGTTACATAGGTTTGTCCAATGTCCATATCATAGTCGTAGATCCGGGTTGCTGTTGCTGCTATTATACGTGCCTGAGCAAGGTAGTGTTAGACGTTAGAAGGACGTGTTTTCGTACGATTTACTGACATACTGTGAATACTAGCCCTAACGCAAGTATTCGCATACCGACCTGACATACTGTGAATACTAGCCCTAACGCAAGTATTCGCATACCGACCTGTGATGATCCGTATAGACAACCCCTTTTATGCTCTCTAATTAAAGAAAATCAACACATTCCCGTTTTTTTTTTTACACATTCGTAAATTGAAGAGCTCCCCGGAAAAAGGATGAATATGACATCTCAGTGAAAAGTATTTTTATGATGGAAAAAGGGTGAATATCCATCACTCTACATAGTGGTGCAATCTGTAGTCGATAGCATGAACTATGTAGTGGGTATTAATTGTTGAAGTTTTATGTCCCTGGACTAAAGGTGTATATCCACTCAATATGGCTGCCGTGGTAGGTGTAAAGCTGTCACCAAACGCTACAAATCTTTTAAATAAAGGAAAGAAAGGAAGTTACACATAAATGAGTGGAGTAAAAACAAAAAGAAGCTCCTAAGGAATGCAGGAAAAGAGTATATTACGCAAAAGGGTGTATCCAAGATTGCCAAATCAATCATACAAAAATGTATTTCTCAATTAAAGAGTTTGTCTTTATACTCATTAATAATATTCCAAACTATGTTCAAGAACATATATAATACATGTATGTATTACAAAAATCCATACATTAGAAAATAAAGAAAATATTAGTTTTTGGCTTCTCCTGAACATTTTACAATTTGTCATATTCATCCTTTTTCTGGGGAGCTCTTCAATTATATAGTCTTCCGCTGAGAAGAGAGCACAAGTCTAGTTAGCCACGCCCACTGTTCCAGGTAATCAACGGGGACCTGTTTCAATTAGATGGTAGGAATTAGAGACGTAGAAAATTAAGTTGGTACCATTGGATTTGGCTATATTGTCGTAAGCATGAGAATACTTACGTTGGGGCAACTTTAACAGCACCAGTGGCGTATCCAAGGGGGCGATAACCCCCTCCCCCCTTTCGCAAAGGAAAAGTGGAAATTGCATTGGATTGAAAAAAATATATATAAATATACAGTATTTTTGTATTGAATACCAAATACATTAGTTTTTGTTAAAAATACACACATCGCTTTATAATTCTATTTCTGTGTATTAACACTTCAGTTCAATTGTTGTTCTTTGAAGCTTTTTTCGTTGCCAGAAATTTAGTAATTTTAGTTCAGTAGGCCGCTGTAAAACGCACAGATTTGCACCAAAATGACCTTGACGAGAAAATTTTCACGGGGGGAAGCCCCCCCGGACCCCCCGTTTATTTTTGGTTCCACTCTCTATAATATGAGTTAACCCCCCCCCCCCTTTCCAAAATCCTGGATACGCCACTGAACAGCACGTGCAGTGTACGCTTAGTAACTCGAGAAATTCAAGCCTTTTAACTATCGTATATCATTGATAGTATAACATACCGTATCGTGATAACGTACGCTGACGTAAGACGAGAGTAGTTCAGGAAATTGTAACATGAAGTGTATATACTTGAAATATTAAACAACATTCCAAGTTATGTTCATAAAAGATTGTCAGACTTCTTATCTTGAAAGTTTAGAAGAAGAAGAAAGTTGGCATCGTAAGTTAATATGCAGGATCGAAAAACATTTAGACGAATTACCCTTCTTTGTGCGAACTGCAAAGGATAGTTTCAAAATATAATCGGCGAGGAAAAGCTTCACCATCGTACGAATACATGTATCGAAATTTGAAAGTTCTCTGAAGACATCGTGATCAAAAATGTAGGTTCTATAAAAGTTAATATATCACGAACGGTGTAGCTGTGGTATGGGGTATGGGGTGGGGGGGATTGAGGGGGCTCAATAACATGCATACAAATGTAATTATGAATTGTATAGCCCTCCTCTTAATTTTTAAAATTCCTTTCTAGTAAAACGACCTGCATTCAACACTGATTGCCCCAACCGTTGGACCGAACCGATTATGTTTTAGTAACAGTAAGTATGTATACCACGGCTAACACTGTCTTCAGTCATCAGATACGTATTTTTAGCATTAATTTTCTCAAAATTTTGCATTAATTACTTTAATTTGGTATTTTGTAGCACCTAGTTTTTCTTTTCGTTCAAACCAAGAATATGAGAGGTTTTCTTGCAAATGTGAAATTATTTGCAGAAATTTTAAGATCAATAATTCAATTGTAAAAGTGACAAGACCAATGGGGACTTCCGACTAAGTCACCTCTGTACCTTCGTCAGGTGAAGGCCACGTCAGGGCTGAAACAGATTCGTCGTTATTTATGTTTATGTTTCTGTCTACTCTGAAGGTAAAAAAACAAGACAAGCTGTTGGTTTCCTTCATATCCACCCCCGATACCAAATATAAATATATGTTAAATATAGTGCCAATCTCAATAGGAATGGGTACACCTTATTTTTTTTTTGTAAAATGTGTATTTTGTTTTTGTAGCTTTTTCAAAAATACTCGTTCACCGATTTAGCATAGCATAGCAACATATAGCAACATATTATCAATCACCCGCCATTGTATCTATTATGTACTTTGCACCTACTATGTAATATTGTACTAAATGATTTGTAATTTGTGTTTATATTTACATGTGTAACTATACGGCTGAAGAGAGCCTCCGCACAGACGGTGGCTCTGCAATAGTCTATAAATTAAATAAATAATCACCCACCCATCACCTCGATTAGAATAGTCCTTGTCAAACATAATCACTCACCTTCTCAGGATCGAATGGTTCCAGGACCTCCAGTGGCGGACATCCTGCGAGTGATGACGTCACTGACACAGCGATGAGCAGCAGGATGAGACTGGGACTCATTGTAGGAGGCTGATGGAAACAACAGGGTTCATTGCATAATTAGAATAATTAATTGTGGCAATAACTAAGGCTGGTGGAGAGTCAGGAAGAAGATTGCGTGTAAGAAGGAGGAGCAGAAGGGGAAGAGGAAGAGGAGGAAGAAAGAGATATTGGAAAAGAGATGTCATTTGGACAAAGGAAGAAAAGGGGTGAAGCGTCAGACATGGCTAGCCGGCACCCGAGGCCTAACCGACTTTACAGTTGGTACAGGGACAGATATTGATTGACATTAAAAAAACTATCTATATTATAACACTACGCATTAGTTTAATTTAAATTTTTTTGTATGTATTAAGTTTATTTGTATTTAGTATGCTGCATCCTTGTTGTCACCTAATGTATGTTGGCTGCATTGGTATTTATTTGGTTCGACCTGTGCATGGTTCGACCATAAATCATTTCATTGGCAGTTTACCGTAACAACTCATCTGCACTAAACTTGCCAAGATGGCTGCTGATTGTTACTGCCGGCATTGGGTTTAAAATATAGGGCTGCCGGTGAACATATTTACCGCATTATTGATTTATGTATCATTTATTTGGTACCAAAATATAACCTATTTATTTAGTAAAGACAATTTTAACCCTTGACCGTTGAGTTATGTAATATATGCCTATGTATACCGGCAGGTATAATAATACCAGGCGACAAAGATACAACTCTTCCATGGGTGTCGCGAGGGGGGGGGGCAAAGGGGGGGTGTACTTACCCCTCCCTGGATTTCAAGAATGTTTTAAATGAGGTCAACACAAATATGTGTTGTAAATATTCATTTGATTCGTCACAACCTATTTTAACGTCGCCAAATCGGCTAAGCTATATACAAATCCAAGCATTTACCTGCGGCGGGGCTAACTGAGAGGCCTACGCCCCCCCCCCCCCTCCCTCCCCCACCCCAATAGTACAACTGAATTGATATTGTTGTTTTCTCTTGCTCCCCTTGGGAAATACCCTGGCTACGCTTATGACTCTTGTGTACCTTTTGGTTGCTGATGATTCATTCGTCTACGAATATGATCCAATGAGTCATAGATTTGACCGAGGAAACTATCAACGAACATATAGCTCAGTAAATGTTAGGGTAAGGCAGGTTTTCTTTCCTATCCTGGATGCCGTCGAGTATAAATCTGTGTTCGGACAAAATTAGTGTTGAACATTCACGCATCAAAAAGTGATGCAACAATGAAATAACGTAGAGGTTGGATGACAATGTCCTAACATAAATGGCATTGCTAATGAAGTGATGTCGTATTAAAATGGTTAACTTGTGATGTGACCGTCTGTGCCTGTGAGGCCTAATTGTTAAAAGGGATTAACAGGTGCGACATTACCCGATTAACTTGTAGACCGTGTTAGCACAATATGCGTCTTTAATGCACAGACAGTCAAAATTCTAGTAACACCTTAGGCCTACATATACCTTTGTATAAATTCCACTCCGTCTTGAGAAATTAATAAAATGTTCTATTTAGCTAAGTGCATCTTTGTTTACTCTGAATAGTGGGGTATTTATTTTGTTTGAAACAAATCGTAGGACCATTTTGGACCATGTTAAAAGCTTCTGGCAATGGCATCAATCGTGGCATCAACATTTCTGTCGACTCTGATTATAAGGTGGTGCATCGTGGCGCCCCCCCCCCCCCCCCCCCCTTCGAATTGGTACCATACGGCATTCGTTATTGTGGGAGGTAACGTATAGTGAAGGAATCTGGTATTCCTGTACTGTGAACCCCCCCCCCCCCTGTGGCCTACACCTCCTCGCTCATGACAAGTACGCTGACCTGGCTTTGTGACTGTTGCGCCAAAAACCTGTTCAAATTGAAATATCTATCCTCAACCGTACAGGAGATAAGTAAATTTGAAGAATGTTTTCCTTTGTTTTCAGTACAAAATACAAATGCAACCCCCTTTAGTTTATTCCATTTAAAACCCTATTAATTCTAAACTTTTTTCTGAAATTGTTAATATATCGATATTAAATTCCCGAAATATCTGTAGCAATTGCCAAAACATATTTGTAGGCCCTCGCTGCCCCCCCCCCCCCCCCCCTCCCCCCCACTACTGTGGAACTTACTTGGACGAACCCTCACCATTGTGGCTTGGCAACATTAGTTTTGTGTCACAAACGATCACCCATGCGCTGTTGTTGTAGTTGTTGTAGTTATTGTTGTTATTTCCCCCACGCCTGACACGTGACCGACCAAATTCTCATTTTAAAGTAAAAATTTTCCGATTTGTTGAGGAAATGTGTTTCATGGTTTGTTGGATATTCAAAATTAATAACAATTATTGTCAAAACCGTTTCCGTCGCGCATAATGAACATGTTAAATGCTTTAACTGAGCGTTGCAGACAAAGAAAAACAGTAAACACACACGTGTTTGAAAACTGTAATTATGTCACTCATTATAATACGATTGACATTGAAATTACAAACGAAGATGTTATTAACTTCTTTTGTTTCAAAAAGGTGCAATTATTTATTTGTGTTCTCGGATTCGCAACATTCACATTCACAAGATTCACATACATTTTGCGTGCGGTTTTTTGTAAAGTGCAGCATATTGCTTTGTGATGTTCTAAATTCTAAAAACGCCTTTAACTTACTATTTTATTGTATCTGTTTATTTAAGGTATTGATTGTCGGAATGCTTTGCGAATTTAGTAAATCAATGTTTAGCACAATAGAAAATGCAACCACGGCATATTATTGTATAATAGGGCCTATATTGATATTGAATATACAATAATTATTATTATATATTGATATTGAATATACAATAATTATTATTATATATTATTATTGAACATGAAAAACGGTAGCTAACAAAAGGTATGAGCACAGCTGTGGTATGAGTTGACGTAATTTTTAAATAAGTTATCGCAAGCTTTGCCATACATCATGCTATGATTGCGGCCGCCACCGTGCATTTTGTAAATAATGTTTGTTGAAACCATGGTAACCAATCCGAGATTAGTAAATCGGCCGATTAAAAAGTTTGGTGAATTCGGACCTTAGCCCACTACAGCCGAATATCGAGCCTCTATTGGCTCTTGGACAAAATCTCAAGGACTTTTGCGCCTGTGGGTGTTTTCGTGTGTGTTTCACTGTAGGATACTCGCTCGGCTACAAAATATCTTACTCTGACTCAGAACTAGCATCCCTTTACCCTTTACGACCCCCCCCCCCCCCCCCTCCCCACGTCTACAAGTTTATAAAGACAATTCATCCACGTCAGAACAAGGTAATGGGCCGTATGAATAAAACATGAGTAGATGCTCTTGAGTGTGAGCATGAAGTATAAGCTTCTGCTCCAAGTATAAGGTAAGAGTATAAGTATCTGCTCAGTTTCGTATGAATAACCTTTACCTTATACTCCGTAGAAGGTGCTCCGATAAAAGGAGCAGATGCTCCGATATTCTCATCGCGCGCGCAACTTGAAGCATGCGTTTTGCCTCCCCCTCCCTCGCCGGCCGGTAGTCCAGCTTAGAGGTCTACACGGGCCTAACTATAGAAGCCCGGCCCGGGCCCGGTATTTCAGGCCCGGGCTCGTACCGGCCCGTAGTGAGTAAGCTAGTCAGAGCCCGGGCCCGGCCGAGACCCGCCTGTAGTGTAAATTGGCCCGTAAAAGCCTGTTCAACTGTTAAAGCAGCAAGTTGATTTTTATAGTATTTGGCAAGGAATACGAACGACAGGGTGGGAACAAAAATTAGATTAGATCATAACGAAATTAGTAACTATTGCCAGTGAAAGTATGTAACGAAAAGAATTACAACAAAAATGTTGTGACCGGAAGTTTATACTATTTCGGTTTTGTTTTAAGTTTCGGAAATGTTGGTAAAATAACATTACATTTCTTTCATTTCAATTACTGATTACAAAATGAAAACATTTAAAGAGCCTGAAAAATCCCTCCTCGTTCAGTGATATGTAGGCCCAGGCCCGGCCCGGGCCCGTCTTAATAAAGATATCAAGGCCCATAACTGGGCTCGCGGGCAGAGCCCGTATACCCGTGCAGACCTCTAGTCCAGCTAGCCTAGCTGCGTAGTAAAGGCGTCATGAGCCATGGTTTTATTCCGTAATCGTCATCTCCCAAAACCACAGCATTTGCAGCTTGCTCATTTTCACTTGGATATCGGTGTTTTTCCATATTCTACTAGCGTGTACTGAGCCGGGCCAGCTAACGTCAACACTAGTAAATATTATTTCTTTCACATTGCAAGTAGCTTGCACGTTCAGACTTACAAACCCCTTCATATTCTCGTACTTATCTCCATACCCAGCTGGTTGAAGAATCTTTACACGCGTGCTATCAATAACACCTATAGCGATAGGGAATGCGTATTTGTTTTGCCATTGGAGTTGAGCTTCGTCTATGACATTTTCAGTAGTAGATGGCAATTTGATCCAAATGTGGGCTTTTTCAATAACTTTTCCCATAACTTTCCATAGAGTTTTGATTGATGCACCCCAACCATTATCCAATCCACTTTTGAAAACCTGGATCCGCCATATCTTAGAAAAGTTTTCATTCGGTGCTCTGACGAAAGGGCGCTGCCTCTAGTTTCATTGCTTTCACCAAGAAAATAATTAGCAATCAAAGTAAATTTTCTTCATTACAGAGGAACAAATGTCTAAAATCACTATTGTGAGGAGACACACGAGAATTATGTCGCTTTTCAGACCGCACACGAAGCACGCCATATTCGGTCATAACTCAACCCAACCTCACTGTTGAGTCTGCTACTGACTAGATCCAGTAATTTTGAAGCAGATGCTCAACATCAGAAGCAAACACTTCACTTTATTCATACAAAATACTCCCAAGCGTGAGCATGAGGTGAGAATGTGAGCAGGTGCTCCAATTCCGAGATGAGTCTTGAGCATAAGCTTATGCTCCTACTTTTATTCTTACCAAGCGAAGGTTTTGCTCACATTTCCGCGAGTATAAGGTAATGCTCACTTTTATTCATCCGGGCCCTTGGGTCATCGCTTCTGTAGGGGGCCACGACCTAGTTGATATACAATCAGGCCGGATTAAGACATTTGGTCCCCATAGGCTAAAAAGCAGATATGCCCCCCCCCCCCCACCCTAAATTCAACATGCTAAAAAACATATGCATGCATTTTAGGTAAACAAAGTAGGCAAACTAATACATTGCAACCAAATTGTATAATTTCACCGGCCCCAGCAAAGATAGTAAGATATACCCTGTCGGGTGGGCCCCAGTCTCGCCCGTTGAAAAGTTGCGCATTTCGGCGCCGATGGGGGGGGGGGGGGGGGGGGGGGGGGCATACACATTTAAAGGGTATTATGTACTAGGCCAAAATTAATATTTTACGGTATCATGCAAATTCCAACCTTTACTGAGGAATAATCATCGACATATTATAGCACTATATTGATTATTTTTGGTAGTAGACCCCTATGCCTAATTCCACTTGTGATTGATGACTTGCAATATCGCTATCATAGTGAACAGCTAAAGGAGGGGGGGGGGGGGGGGGAGTACTATTTGGATTTAGACAACTTATACGCCCACCACCGATAGAGGTGGCTCAGCGGTAAGACGCGAGACTCTAATTCGGGAGGTCACCGGTTCGATTCCGGCCACCGGCAGTCCTGACTGAAGGTTTTTTCCGAGGTTTTCCTCAGTCGTAAAAGCGAATGCTGGGATTGAGTCACACTAACAGCCCTCGGACAATCCTTCCCAACTATCCAAACACCCTAATAACCTAGTTAGTCACCTGAAGAGGGGCACATCAGGTAAAGCTGGTGTGCACCCTACAACGGGTATTCCTACAAAAATTATTATTAATTATTATACGCCCACCAATATTGTGTAAATCGCCTGTTCATCTCGCTAAAAACTTTATCTAAAATTGGTGTGAAAACGTGTCATTTTCACAACTCCGTTTTTTGTTTTTTATTACAGAAATCGGAAATAATTGTCGTACGCTTCATTTAGAATGGTAATTCGCGGGATGCGGGGGTTAACATATGTGGTGCATGCTTCGAAATCACGATAGAAACTTGAACTGGTTATGAACATTGTATACGTATGTGACGTAGAGTGAGTCCGTTAGTTAAGAACAAAAAATCAGTCGATCTTTCGTCGATCTTGGCATTTCACAAATGAAGTACACTCCCACTTCTTGACTAGCACAAACATGAGATGAAATCCCAGAATTCATTACCGATAGCCATAACAGAAGCTCAACCATGCGCACATTTCTAGGAAACCCAACATCAGCTATTTCAAATAATAGGCGTCCACACAACCAACAAACGATTACATTTGATTACTTTTTAAAAGTTCGGACGCAACAATTTCAAGGAAACTGCGGTCGTACTCGGGATGCACAAACAACTTGTAAATGCAGTTAAAAAATGCCCTGCGGCGTTCTCAGCTTTACCACGGACAAAGTTTAGAGTGTTACTTACCTGGGATTGACGGAACAAGACTGGTTGACAATCGGACTCGACAAACCCCAACTGCAAAGTGATTTGTCTGCTTCGCGGAGACGTCTATTGGCCGCCGTAACCTTGACGACGAGGTGTTTGCTCCTGAAGGACACGTGTGATTACACGTATTACGTTCAACTAGGTGTATTAAACTATAAACCGTGAAACAATCACTCTCGCGTAACGCGAGACGACGACTGACGAAGTCAACTCCTCGGATTTCCCCCCGAAACTAATATAAATTTGTAATTTGTTGTGTACTTCGTCTTCGGTTCGGCCTGACAACGAAACAGAAAAGCCGGGGAAAACCGGCTCTGAGCGATGCACATATTTTGCACATTCATTGGGAATGTCCCGCATTCAGTTCAATGTCCAAAGCTACGAGATCGTAAATCAAATTATGTGTCTTATGTATTAAGTTATCAATTGTGCGTTTTATTTTTGTTTTATTATTTTGGCTTGTAGGTTTATGTATACCTCAACAATCACGATCGTCTTTTAAATACATTTATGAATATTGTCATCTTTTAATCGTCTTTGTAGCATGATTTTGAAACTAAGTTGTAATTCATAATATTCCCTTTTTTAAAAAAACACGAGGTTTGATTTCGAGAATTCAAAGTCCGTGGTTCGACCGCAGATAACGGATTGTAGATTTGTTATCTGTGGTTCGACAGTGCCAAGATCGTGGTGGTCTGATTTATATCAGTGAATAAGTTACAAAAACATTTCTTCAAATAAAGCATTAATTTTAATTAATTAAAATATTACTGTTGTTTATGTAGCACTAACCTATTATGGAATTCCGGTAAATGAGTGGAATGTGGAATCAGTCTACGCCAGTCTCGCTGTTTGACAGGTTGTAAATAAATTTTGTTGAGACGTTCGGAGTCCACCCGCAGATCCGGTCGCCAACGACAATTGCTTCGGTGAGGGCTGTTGAAAAAGGTCCCATCGCAGCGCTTTGTCGTGCGTGCCAATTTAGTGCGGCTACTCAAACGTCTCAAATAGGTCGAAGTCATAATTTTTGTTCTTGCAAGGTGGCTGTAGGAGGGCCTGTTAACTTCCTGCCTGTCGGTGCCAGACCTGACAATAATTCACCCTTCCCGCCCTCACTCACATGACACTTGCCGTGACCAAATTCCTGCGGAGTGCCTTGGTTTGAAACCAATTTCCGTTGAATATGGTCTTCTAAAAAAAAAAAACTTAGAAATGCTTTTATTTGAATGTCATTGCTTCGTTACCACATGTCCCTTTTTCCCGCCAAGTCAGGTTCGCGTAAGTAACATTTAATGAATGAAAATCTTTTCTAAAAATTGAATTGAAATATTTTACGTTCCGAAAGAAGTCCAGTACTATAGGAGTGTTATTTCACTGTCGACACACTATCTTCAAACTATCTTCTCACACGACACAATCTTCTAGTCTAGAGTGACAAGACTCAATTTCGGGACACTTTTTTTTCTCTAACCCAATGGAGGTGAAAACAGATCAGGTCAGAGGTTAAATGTTCGCTGAAAGTGAAACAGTGACAGTGTTTTTTTCCAACTATTTTATTTTTCTTACTCGATATTTAGATTTTTGATATTTTTATTCCATATTAATAGCGGTGTAGCCGTGCCTTGTCGGTGTGTTGCACGTTAGCGCTCTGCTTGGGAAGCGCAAGCGAATAAGACTTTTTACGCAACAGACTGACAGTTGTGGCCGGCAATGACCATTTCTGTTATTCCGTCTACCTCCTACAGCATGGTACATGATTTGTTATCAGCCACCCACACCTCCTGTCCACCCCCTACCCAGACGTGGGCAAAATTCTCAAATAAAAGTATTTTCGATTCAAAATACAAAATACTTTTGTATACATGTATTTTCGATACAAAATACATTTGCATTTTAAAAAAATAGTCAAAACACAATACATTTGCCTATGTAAAGGTTATTATCGGGAAATAAGGAACGACCTTCACGTGAGAAATAAAATTTAGAATTTGGATTTTAGCAACCAGGTGTAGAACATTATAATAAACCAATACTAGAATCAAGAATACTTATATTTCCAGCATCATTGTAATTTACTTACCATCCTTCACGGGTCTCAGCCCTTTAATTTGCACAGCATACCTAAACATATGCTATCGCCTACATACTGCCAACCCTGGATAAACGGTTCCTAAAAGAAATAAGTAAAAACAAGATCATTAAGTAAGAACCTTTTAAGCACATGGCGAAATGAGTAAACACGTTAGCACTAATAATAATAATAATTTTTGTAGGAATACCCGTTCTAGGGTGCGCACCAGTTTTACCTGATGTACCCCTCTTCAGGTGACTAACTATAGGTTATTAGGGTCTTTGGATAGTTGGGAAGGATTGTCCGAGGGCTGATAGTATGACTCAATCCCAGCATTCGCTTTTACGACTGAGGAAAACCTCGGAAAAAACCTTCAGTCAGGACTGCCGGTGGCCGGAATCGAACCGGCGACCTCCCGAATTAGAGTATCGCGTCTTACCGCTGAGCCACCTCTATCGGTGTTAGCACTAGCAGAGTTAGCACTAGGAGACAATTATCAAACATTGCAAGGACGAAGATATAATAATTTAATATTGTAAAAATTTTGTGTGGAGTTGACAGCCTCATGTTTTGTAATACTGTCTGGGTGTTCTCGACCAGACTTGGTCCTCCAATGCTGATGAGAGGACAAAGGCTACGAGGGTAGGGCTATATTACGACCCCTGTAGAGACACCGGATGTATAGATCTACTACAACGTCACATGTGCTTGTGTGTCGAATCCATTCTTGGGGGTAATCGGTACCACATGTCCTCTTTCCAAAGTCAACATTTCTGCAGTCGATACAAGGGAGAATTACCAAGGTAGTAACTTTAAAATAAATATGAAAAAATTCCAATTTAGTGCGATATAGAGCGTACTGCCAATAATGAACTATACTACTACGACAGAAAGGGGGGCGCAATAAAAAAAAGATGAGCACCACCACAGAGGCACCACCTTTTTCAGTTTTCTAAAATACGCGTAACATACAAAGTTGTACTTTGAAATTGAAACATTGACCTCTGAAACTACCAACATTATTATGTTTTTATTTTTTCAACCGCCGGTACCGGCAATATTTCTACTTTAAATCCACTTTACTTCGAGCTACGGCATTTCAAACAACGTGATTGTGATCAACGAGGTTTATTGCGGTTCAAGAACATACTTTGGTCAACAGTCTTAAGTATATTCAGGTGCATTATTTTATTGGTTTTTTGTTTCTCATTGTTTTAATCTACCGGTACGGCAAATGCATTTGTGCCGATCGACAAAAATAATGATAAACAAAATACCGTTAAATATGATGCAACAGAATATACTTTCGAGTTTAGACTGTAGACCAACGTGTGTTCTTGAACCACAATACAAATTGTTGATCACCATTACGTATTTTTAGCTGATGCCGTGGCGCAATATTGCTGATACCGCCGTACCATCCGCTGACAAATCTCGTAAAGAGCAAAATAATTTGGGTACTTTCAGAGGTCAATGTTTCAATTTAAGAATTAAACTTTTGTTTATCATACGCATATTTTAGAAACATGAAAACGGTGATAAGATCAGCCAATTTTCACTGAGGAAACCTTGGGTAAAGTTACCATATACGTCCGGATTTGGCGGGACTTTACAGGATTCCTGGGTACTGCCCCGGCGTCCCGAAAATGGGTTTCGGTACGTCTAAATGTCCCGGAATGTTGTAAGGTAAGAAATGGGGTTCGACTGCCGCTTGAAATGTTTGTACTTTGTCAAAATCTGATTTATGAATTTGTTATCGAGTTTTATAGTTTATTGTGTTGTACGTCTATACGATATTATGTACCCATTCTATTAGTAAAATGTTTAAATTATGTAATGTTACCCTATATCCGTATGTACAGCAGTACAGCATAAAATTAATACACATATAATACAATCAGAATCGGTAAATTAAATTAAACAGAGATTTTTGAAGATTTTACGGTCGATTTACAAATCCTCTTTGTTAAAAAATCTAACTATAAAAGCTATATTACTATCTTCGGCAAAAAACTAATTTTGAAAAATCAAAGGCTAGTTCCTTGTTTATAGATACCGGTAAGTAAACGTAAACTGATAAAAAATATACCCGGACGCCTATCCGAGGCAATAGGCGGTACGCCCACAAGTAAAATAATTAGGGCCTATTATTGTATGTTTTTAGTTTGTCCCGGATTATTGTTTGTGTTTCTGAAACAAAGTAACCCTAACCTTGGGAGTCCTTCAGCCAGGAATCAGTATTGCGGTAGTGAGAATCGAACTAGCGATCTCCCGAATTTTTCGTGTATGTAATCATACTGAGCCATGCTCTACCGATTGATGAAATGAGCATGAAATGATGAAATTAGCTCTAGCGTTAATGTTTTTAAAAGCAATCTCACGCACGTGTTGAGATACAAACTAAATTGCAGAAGCTTTTACTGTGATTTAGTTTTGTAATTTGTTTCAGTTTTCTGTTTCTTATGTTTCCTGTGGGACTATGCGTATTTATTTAAATTGCTATTACATTTTATTATGATGAAGTTGAAGACACACACACACATCACACACGCACACATACATATCCTGCATCACTTTGTTTTGATTGTAAATCGATTCTATATAAAAAAAAAGTAAAAACAGTACTTACCATAGTATCTTGTAACAAACCAATCTTTGACACTAGATAAAAAGTATGTGTAAATCCCACGTCGTTTTATAGAATTTAATATTTAGAGAACATTGTCATAAGAAATGTGTTGGTCAAGAATCAAGATGCTACTAATCACTTTGCTATCGTCGTACGGTGCCGTACCTAGGGGCGGATTTAACGGGCGGCGAGGTCGGCGAATTCGGGGCCCCCCCAGACCCCCATTGCTGATAATCATAACTTTATATTATTTTAGATGTCGTCTACTGAGACTCTATTTGTTGAAATTATCAATGAAAGCGAAACGAAGCTACAATATTGACAAAAATTATCTGAAGAGTTTAGTGTGAGCCTTTCACAATAACGACAGGTTGTTAGAAGATGAGGGTAGGGACAGCGGGACAGAATGTTTTCACGTTCAAAACAGATTTACACCGTTCTGAGCAACAACGCTTCGTAAACATAAAAGCGGATGCGCATATTTCAAAATTCGAGGAAAATCAGTTAGTTATGTAAGTGATCAATGGGGGTTGGGGATGGTTTGTTGTACTGTCTTATTAAACCCTAAACACGTGTTCGTAGCTCAGTTGTATAATAAGTTTGGCAAGTGACTGAAGTCAAGTAGTTCTTGCAAAATATTGTGCTACAGCGTGTGCGTGTGTGTGATTCTGTGGGACAGTTTTCGTTTTATTCCTTTTGTTTGTTAGTTTGAATTGTTATTTTACAAATATTTTATTGTAGCATGTGGTATCGAAAAATTATGCCACTGCCAGGTTCAGGTATGTTTAGAAATGAGCGAGAAAGACAAATACAAATTCATAAACCAGGCTGTCAAAAATGTAAAGATAGGGAACGTTCTCTTTTATCGAATGCGGGCAGTGAGTGACCCTAAACAAACAAAATTAGCATTTTTTGCTGAGAGGAAGGTATGTTCGAGTGCGCTTATATCAGCACGTGTTGGTGAAGTAAGTAAACGCAATGAAACGTCGATTGATATTAAAAATCTCTGTTCCGGAGATTTCCCCACAGTGCAACAAGAACATGTGTCCGTATCGTCTAGCTGACGTCACGAACATTTCTCAAGTAGAACTTAATGTTAATTTTATAAAACCAAACTACACCGGCGTCGAATTAGTCTTATCAGTAGCTACTGCAAGCAAAAATGGGGACAGTAATAATTCATTATTTTTCGGGGAAAAGTTTCCCACGGACAAGGCTCTTTTTACTAATTAGCTTAACCCTTTCAGTCCCTGTGTCCATTGTAATGGACATCAACTTTTATATTTTATTGCTGATGAATCTGGCGTTCGATTTAAGGGACTCCGGTTTTAAAAGAAAAAAAATTTAATGACAATATTTTTTTTTTTTTTCAAATATGTAATTTGTGACTTTTCTTAGAGCATTTTTGAATTATAAATGTGCAAAAATGAGACAAACGAAGGTAATTTTGGAAATTCCATTTTTCTAGCTTATTTTTTATGTAGAAGACCAAATAACAAAAATCAACTTAAATTAACTTAAAAAAAAGGGGAAAAAATCTAGTTTCAGATACTTCTGGAAAAAATATGTCATTGGGCCAAAATTTTTGCTTTATTAAGAGTCCGAAATTTCCAAAATTGAAATAAAAAACCGTATTAAAAAAAAAAAAAAAAAAAATTCTAAAAATCTTGACAAAAATCACCCATTTCAATGGTATTTTTTTTTCAATAAAAATAATGTATAAAAAAAAAGTTAGGTCTGAAAGGGTAACGCGTTTTAGGCCATCAAACTTATTGCAGTACCAAAACTATTTTCGCCCATATCGAAATTGTTTCCAGCGGCTGGAGTTAGCCCCAGACCCCTGCTATTCCGCGCTACCTCATCTCCACGTTATTACTTCAATCATCAATGCCGACCGGGCCCTTTTTCTTAAATCCACCCCTGGCCGTACCCACCCAACGATTGTAGCCAATGACAAAGCGAACTTTCAAATGAACCAATGGCGTTTAGGCGCGAAAGAGGGCATTGTAACAGTTGAAGAGTAGGCAACACTGGCTAATGGCCATCCTGTCCAGTCGTGGTGTGTCAACCCGAGACATTGTACCATCTTTGCCGAGAAGAAACGAAGAAAATTAGTTTGGTGAGTGATTGCAGTATTATCATGATTATATTTAGTAATACTTTTTTTGTTAGTGGCTACTAGCCTACTAGTGATGTTTTGAGAATTATTTGTATGTAATTCTTTATTGCACCACAATCAAATTGCTTCTTATTATAAGTGGCAGTTATTATGGCGTCTTATACGGACACATTTGCCCAGGCAATAATTAGTAACGTGACAAGCTCTGACGACGTTCTGAGCAACGGATGTAGACAAGGATCCGTATTTTCAGCAGTTTGTATTGCTTTAAAAGTAGCAGATTCACATAAAAATAGATTGAAGTTTTACGTTCAATGGAAACAAAATTACCACGGAATCCGAGAAAAGGTTTCTAATATAAATGCCAATCTACCGGAAATTAGTAGGCCTACAAACGATCGTAATATCCGTGAATTTCAAAATAAGACCGACACACCGAAAATAAAAACGAACCATCAAATTTTTTCTCAATTATGTCACTATTTCAAAAGGGCAGATACAGTGAAAAACCGCTATCGCTACTACAGACAATTCGTACGAAATAATTCTACAGTGATGGATGCCGTACTAGTAATAGGGCTTAACAATAGCAGTAGTAGGCCTGTGTGCGATGCGTGTAAATGCAACCCGTAAACGTTGTCGCTATTATTGAAGCGTACTTGTGTATTTTGAAAGTGATAGGATTTGTCACTGATAGCGCATGTTGTACATTTTACAATAGAAGAGAAAAAGAATAAAGAGAGAAGAATAAAGTAGCCTAGGTAATTAGGATAATACAGGTTGTTCCATGTAGGTACGATAGCTTATACGTGGATGGTGTTTCATAAAAATACATGCCGATGCGTGTAAATGCAACCCGTAAACGTTGTTGCCAGGGCTTAATTTCTAATTGAAAAGGAACCGGAACGCATAGTTTCTTCGCCTTTCATAATTTTGAACCAACCCCGCCAATCACCTTTATAAAGTGCTTGTAGTAATGCACATTGCACACACACACGTATATATAAATATATATTCTACCACAAGCATTTTATGTGAGTGGATGTAAGGAAGCTCCGAAGATTATTTCCTTTGTATTGGGGTCTGACTATCTGGGGGACACTCATCAGTGAAAAACTCGCATTCATAGCAAGTGAATGAATATTTTGCAATTTTCAAAGACAAGATCCGTTCCCCGTGTACATAATGGGAATTCACGAATTTTTTAATCATGAGGAAAACAGTGTGTGAGATTTAAAATAATAGCGGAACGCGCGTTCCCGTTTCAGAAAAGGAACCGGAACTGCGTTCCGGTGCGTTCCGGCTCACATTAAGCCCTGGTTGTTGCTATTATTGAGGCGTACTTGTGTATTTTGAAAGTGATAGGCTTTGTCACTGATAGCGCATGCTGTATATTTTACAATAGAAGATAACAAAGTAGCCTAGGTAATTAGGATAATACAGGTTGTTCCATGTAGATGTAGGTACGATAGCTTATACGTGGATGGTGTTTCATAAAAATACGTGCCGATGCGTGTAAATGCAACCCGTAAATGTTGTCGCTATTATTGAGGCGTTCTTGTGTATTTTGAAAGTGATAGGCTTTGTCACTGATAGCGCATGTTGTATATTTTACAATAGAAGAGAACCAAGTAGCCTAGGTAATTAAGATAATACAGGTTGTTCCATGTAGATGTAGGTACGATAGCTTATACGTGGATGGTGTTTCATAAAAATACATGCCGATGCGTGTAAATGCAACCCGTAAACGTTGTCGCTATTATTAAGGCGTACTTGTGTATTTTGAAAGTGATAGGCTTTGTCACTGATAGCGTATAATAGAGGATCTAATTTTAGCAAATGACAAAGCCTTAAAAGTGGCGGATTTTTGGAAATTAGTTGTCTAGAACGGTGTTCCGGACGGATTTTTGGAAATTAGTTGTCTAGAACGGTGTTCCGGACACGGAAACGAACGAACGAGCGTATGTTGTATATTTTACAATAGAAGAAAACAAAGTAGCCTAGGTAATTAGGATGGAACAGGTTGTTCCATGTAGGCGTAGTAAGATGGATCATACACATCTACGGTTTAGAATAGATAGTATCTAACTTCTAGTGGACAATGTTTCAAAGATTTGTTAATCGCATTTTTCGTTCTGATAACAGGAGAACTTCGAGGACATCAAGGGTATTTCTTAATTCCTGTATTCTTTTACAGACGTGGGCATGAACCCTTTAAGATCTCTATTTTGCGCATCCCTTCCAGTAGACATATAATCGCACTTCATGCACAAGTCTGCTTGCCAGACTGCTCGGTTGCACTCCTCTCTTCAAGCCCAGAGGTCCGAGCCCTTCTCCAGCTTATTGGCTGGACAACTAGACTGCGGTTTTTTTCACTGGTTCTTTCTTTCCCAGTGTTTTTTTGCCGCATTGTTGTATTCTTCTAAAATCATCTACATTTATTTATCTCTTATCCAAATTTTACTCCCATCATCCTAATGTTGATCCATGTTAATGCATGATGATGTGGCGTAGATTGAGATGGCCACTCTACGGGGGGGCGGGTTTTGGGGGCCCCCCTATCTTCCTTCTACCAAAGATAAGAACATGAAGAAACTTCTTATTCAGCCCACAAAAGCCCGTGCCTACTGCATACTGAACCATTTGGACTGGATCAAGACTATCGCGTAACCATTCATAAATATGCGGTGAGTTAAAAGGAACCCACGCAGAAGCATAAAAATAAGGAAATATTATTTTTTGCTTTGTTTCTTATAAGCAATGCAATTGCCTATGTGTAGCCTAATACAATGTTTAGTTGCATTTAATTCTTAATACTGAACGTTGTTTTCTACGAATAGGCCTAAATGAATGAATTGTTATTTATACCATAATTATAAATGTTAACAAGCACACGCACGTTTATGCACTGTAGCCACGTCTAGTAATTTGAAAAAAGAAGTAACAGTCTTAAGTTTAAGGGACGTATAGCTTGCACGATACATTTAAAAAATAATTGAAACGTTTATTTGAACATAAAATAACTTATTTTTTTTACACAGAAATTTCCACAAAATAATGCATTTCCGAAGACGCAACCCAAATACTACGAACTGGTAACGTCTGCCGGTCACCCTACGATAATTATGAGAGGTTAGAATCACATGTGTTTATTGGTTTTCGTCACTCACTGTCCATTCAACCTGTTCTTTATTTAGCCAGCTGCTGCTGAATTATTTTATTTCACTTCTTTAATGCAATTTAAATATTTACGTCTGTATCTCCCGTTATTTAAAGAAAAAATCCCCCCCCCCCCAAACGTTTTCCACCCCCTTAACTGGATTTTAGAATAATTTTTAAACGGGCGTTTATTTATTTTTTAAGAAATATCTAAATATTGTTTTGACGTCGTCATTAATATCTTCCGGTTCTTAAATCAAAAATCCCCACCCATTTTCAACTCCTTTACTGAATTTTAGGAAAATGCTTCACCACGTCTTTATTTTTAAAGATTTGCCCAATGACATTACCAACAGCTAAATGTAGTATGTACACAGATTTAAATATCAACGGTCAGCAGTAAAAGGTAAAGGGGACTGTGAAGCAATGGAATACCAGGACCACATATTATAACTAATCAAATTACACACACTTCCTAGGGCGTCCGCAGGGCGGGGGGGGGGGGGGGGGGAAGCCGGCACCCTCCCCCCCCCCCCCTGTAATTCAGCCAATCCAATACGTACATTTTACTGTTTTAAAATTAATAATATAACAATTTACAAAACATGTTCAACTATTGTTAAACGTGGTTTGATAATAAAAAAGTATTACTTCTTCTGCGTAGTTTACTGAAGACGTAACACATTTTTTCCTTGCGAGGTGCATGGCTGTGAGCTGGGGCTGTTAAATGCGTTTCTTCCTGCCTATCGGCACCAACCTGCCAGATAACTCAACCCTGCCACACCCACACCCACACACATGGCACTTGTACGCTCGCTGTTTGACTCATGGGGATGAATGAGGCTTAAAAGTTTTAATCATGTTCAATATTCATGTTGATTGATTTGAGGAACAGAATCGACCTATTTAATTTTAGTTGTAATAAATGGTGGGATTTAATTCAATATGCCATTAGGTAAAATAATGTCTATATTTTATATTTATATAGCTTGTTGATTGCCCTGCTCTGCCCCAGACCCCTGTGAGCCGTCGCAAGTCCGTTACCCCATTCGGGTCTTCACCTTGCCCGAGTCATTTGAATCGTGCAATATTCCCCCCCCCCCTGACAAAATTCCTGCGGACACCCTTGCACACTTTGTGCATCCGTGATCTAGGAACCCGAAGGTCATTGGTAGAATTGATACACGCGTGTGTCATATTTCCATGGAACGAGATCAAGGTACCAAACAATGAGATTTGTAATCGCTGATTTTTTCGCTCACTGTCAAAAACTCGATAGAGAGTATCACAACTGCACTGGACAAGTTTTTTTTCTACGTTTTTTGTGTGACTTTTCCCCTAGTCAGTAATCCTCCGACCACAAAAATGTCGGCCGCTGCACCCTCACGATTTGACGGTCAACTCTGGCAATTTACAGTCACCCGTTTTACAAATTATGTTCATAGAACGTACACGCATTACGCATGACTGTATCAAAAGGGTGGCTCGTTGGTCCAGTGGTTAGCATTCCTGCTTCCAATGCAGAAGGTCTCGGGTTTATACCTCGCTTCAGGCAGAAGTTTTTTAACTTCTAATATGGATTCAATTCCATTACTTCTTGTCTTAGGAATAAGTAAACGGTGACTTTGTTGACAATCGACCTTGTTGATTCTGACATTTGTCCGCGGGTTCACACTGTCCAATCACTGATTCATATGTGTTCCATTTTAGCTAGTTGAATCAGAGTCGACAAAGAAGTTTCCCCTGGGGATAACTTCTCTATCGACTCTTGTTGAACGACTGAAAGTTTGATGTTTGAACAAAATTGGTTTGAATGCTTCATTCGTTTCGCGGGGGAAACCGTAGCATGGCAGTGAGGGGAATCGCCGGTTAGCTGAGAAGGCTGTGGCCAAAAAAGTAAATAAGAATGGCGTGTTCATTGTTTGCCGCCGTTTTAGGTGAATTAGTTGATTGAAATGCGATTTTAACTGTGAACAGTGAAGCCAGTGGCAGTGCGGTTTAGTTTTATACGAAGTATTATTTTTAAAAATATTTTAAGTGTATATTGATAATGTTGGGCTTCGGTGAGCCTAAGTAATCACGTTTTATAAGTTTCCTAGGCCTAGGCCTACCGGGCTCGACCCTGAAAGGGAGACCGGCGTAGACCCCTATCGTGTCGCCCTAGGCTAGGTTGTTCGAACTTGTCATTAGTAATGGAGGCAATGGAGGAGTGGGATTGCACTCAAAGGATCAGCTTACCTTCTGATGAAGATGACATCGTTGCTACCAACGAGAAAAAGCAAGTAAGTTATCCGCGTATGGCCTAGGCCTAGGCCATACGAATAAGTGCATGCATTTCAGGGCGTAGACCTAGGGCTGTATTACCGTTGCCATTACTGAAAGTAAGCCCTAGGCCTAGGGCCTAGGCTATGGTGGAAGGTTCTTGTTGTAAGTTTAGGCCTAGGCCTAGGGCCTAGCCTAGGCCTAGGCAGGATGAGCCGAAGCCATTCTGAATCCTGAACTAAGAGTCCGCACGAAGTTTGGGTAAATGTTTACAGGTTATCCGTAGGCCTAGGCCATACACTTTAAACGATGTTTTCGACCCGAAAACGATTAGGCCTAGCCTACTACGGAACGAATAGGCCTAGGGGCCTATGGCTTAAACCCTACCTTCGGTATTTGGGGAATGAATGTGACTTTGTTTTTTTCAACGAAATTTAACAAAAATCACTTTTTTATGTTACCTGTTACTTTATCTTTCCAATTATGTAAGGCGCATGCTTCAAATAGTACGTATTTATGTTTTAAATCAATTTAACTATGTTGAATTGGCTAGAGCCTATAGGTCTGTTCGTTCTGTAGTAGCAGTCGTACTGCAGGAGGCGAGCTGGAGCAAAGGCATATGACGTCATAGGAGTTGGTAGCACATTGGAGTAGTTTATAAAAACGAACGGTTTTGTAGCAGATTTTGTTGCGCGGCAAATTAATTCTCAATTGCCTTGAGATACCAGCATCAACCTAGAGCTACTGAATAGAATATTTCACAGAATAATAGTATTAAAATGTCCCTGCAGGCCAAGTATCACACTATTATACTCGAAAGTCGAGAGTAATTGTTATTTACAGTAGGGCCTAAGCCAACTCATTGGTGAGAGGTTTGGGACAATCCACTATGCCTAGAGTGTAGAAAACACTATTTATATAAATTTAAAATGTATACTAAGCATAAAACTCATTTGGACTATCAAATATGTAATGGCCGTCCACTATTTCTGGGCCATTCTTTCCACAAGCAATCTTGCACACTTCTCCATCCATAATTACGCGCCTTTTTGCAACCTGCTACAACTTTACTGAAAGCGCTCCACCTCTCGAGTAGGAGCACTTTCAGTAGAGTTGTAGCAGCTACCATTTCGTAATCGAACACTTTTGTAGTAGCGCCAACTTACTACCAAAGCGCCTGCTCCCATAGAACGAACGCTTTTGTAGTACTGTCGCACATTGTAGTAGACAGAACGAACAGACTTATTGTCTATGCACGCCATTCACTATTAGCAACATGCACACAGCCTACTGGATGCTACAATCAGCTGTTCTACGGTGATTCAGTAGCCAACGTATGAAATGAAACCGAATATCGCCCGCAAACTTGAAGAAGAGGTAATTTATTTTTTGGGTATAAATTTATTTTAAAATAATAACCCTTTCTTCAAATTACCCCTTCTTCAAATTTGAAGAAGGGGTAATTTATCGAAAATACTGTGATTATTGTACAGTAACTTATAAGTTGGTGCATCTGCTGATAACAAAGAACCAAAGCACTTATTTTGCTGCAGAGATATTTCTCTTCATCCTAGTGTTGAACAATGGCGAATGGCGTGCATTGGCCTAGGCATAGCCTCTAGCTAATTCAACAGAATTAAATTGATTTAAAACATAAATATGTATTTTTTGAAGCATGCGTCTTACATAATTGGAAAGATACAGTAGGCCTAATAGGTAACACAAAAAAGTGATTTTTGTTTAATTTCGTTGAAAAAAACAAAGTCACATTCATTCCCCAAATACCCTACCTACCTTCGGTTAAAGGGAACGTTCGTTCATTGTTGGATGTAGGGGAGAGCGGGGTACAGTGGCGGATGGGGTACAGTGGTTAATTGGCTTTAAAATCTATGTGAATTCAAATTTGGTGCCATATTTTTTTTTTCAAAGTTTGTACCAACATACAGTTGTAATGGAACATCAGGTTGTGCTCAAGAAGGCTGTGGATTTGATAAAATGATGATATTCAGTTTTTTGATATCATATCCTGTTTGAAGGCGAGTTTGTTTTTTTCTCTTTTCATTGAATATAGCCTGTAGTTGTTCTTTTTGATATTTTTATTATCTAGTTTAATGTTTACGTGACATATTGAGCAACTTTTCTTTTTAAATTATTCATCAAGAACAAACCTTTATGAAGACAAAGGTCTCCATGTGCTTTGGGGAACAGTGGTGAACCAAATGCATGCTTCAAATGTGAGGTTATGATTTTCTTTACAGATGGTTAGAAACCAGAAAAGAAAGTCAGAAATTGGCCTGACTAGTCCCAGTGACATGTTAATGGCAGTTAAAGAAGTTTTGGAGAAAGGAAATTCTAGACATTCAGTGGCAACTAGATTTTGAATAAGTGATACTACGCTAAAGCGCTACATTTTTAAAGTGAAAGAGGAAAACCTAGACTTAACAATCGGAAATAAAGATACAAACCCTCAAACTCCTTTTTGGATAAGATGTGAAGCCATATGATTTGGAGTTAGAGTAGGCCTAATAAAGTTGTCTATAACAACCATAATTGCTGTGCTTATTGTGTCATTCACCACTGTTCCCCACTCTTTTCACCACTGTACCCCGCTATCGGGGTACAGTGGTCGGTTTTACACCAGTGTGTACTTTATTTTATTTCTGCATTGTTTTCTAAAATAAATAAAAATGTATGACTGATATTGTTTTCTCATAGTAAGAGTATGTAATATAAAAAAAATCGGACATTTTCATTATACACTTTCGGAAATATTAAATACTTTACACAAATGCCCACCACTGTACCCCGCTCTCCCCTACCCAGATTTTATCTCATTTAGGAACTGAAATGTGTAGTAATCAGGGTTGCCAGATAGTTGTATACACAGATCGCCACCTCAGCCTTCTAGAGCCTAATCACTCAAACAAATTTTTTGAGTAAGAGAAAAGATTCATGATCGCTAACGAGTGCAAAAGACACTAGTAGCTGCAAAGTTTGCACGTATGTTCATGAAGAGGGGACGAGACTCTGGACTTGAAATGGGTGATACGGATAGGCCTACATTTATGATGGTCGAGTATGCTTGAGTATGCAGCGGCGGTTTGGGACCCACATGATGCCAAGGGGAGAGATGCTCTGGAGGGGGTACAAAAGAGAGCGGCGAGAAGGGTGCTTAGAAGGGCAAATAGATGGGTGGAAATATAGCTGGGGGATGGTAGGAGGAGGAGAGAGTATGAGAGTGTAATGGATTTGGTCAGGGAGCTAGGTTGGGAGATGCTTGCGGACAGAAGGCGGAGGGATCGGCTGGGTAAAATGTATAGGGTAGCAAGGAAACATGAGGGGTGGGGGGAGTTAAGTAGGGCGGTTGACGGAGCCAGCTACATGGGAAGGGGGATCATCAGTGGAAGATAGAAAGAAGGATATGGAGGACGGATGGAGGCAAGTTCTCCTTCCTGGGAAGGACGACCGTTGAGTGGAACCGGCTAGACGGGGAAGTTGTGGGGCTAGGGAAGGTAAAGGGTTTTGCCAACAGGCTGAATCCTAAACCCGAACCCAAAGGCGAAAGGCGAGGTCCTGGGGAAGGAGGAAGGTTGGAAGCAAGGGGGGTGATGGAGGGGAAGGAAGCAAGGAAAACTGAGAAGAATAGAAAAAGCAAAGTGGGTGTTGGAGGAAGGGAGGAAGATGTAAAGGATGGGAAAGGAAGAATGAAGGAAGAAGAGAGTTCTTGCCACCGGCGTTCGGCCAACAGTGAAGAGAATAAAAACAACAAAAAGAAAAATTTCTTAGTCTTTACATTTCATCATTTGTTTTATGCATTGTAGATATTTAGGAATCGATTAAATAAGAATATGGTTTTTTGCTGATTTCACTTTCTGGAAGCGATGGAGGTTACGTTACATTTGCTTCTTTGCAGGGTGACAACCTATGAAAAAGTAATATGCTCTCCGCCTGACATCTTACGAAAGTCACTTTGCCTAGCTGCCTGACATCTAGGGTTGCCATTTGTCCGGTTAAACCCGGACATGTCCTCTTTTTCGTATGCTCTTCATGCGTCCGGGCGGCTTTTTAATAAAATCATGAAATGTCCGGGTTTTTGGTTTCACTTCGGCCGGATCACGTCTTTTGGCCTCAGGTCCCTTACAACACTGCTTTAAGTATAAATGGTATCATTATTTTCAGTGGCATACCGAAGGGAATTTTGGGGCTTAACCCCCCCCCCCCCCCTCCCTACAAGGCCTACCTTCAAAAACGATTCTTATAATTTTAAAACATGTATATAGAAGCACAATAACGGATTGTAGGATCAAGCTTATCTACATCAGCCTTTACACCTATTATGGGTTTCACTGCGAGCTGGGATCACCTCAGGCTACAAAAACACATTTCTCTCACTAGCCCACTACAAGCTTATCTACATCAGCCTGTACACCTATTATGGGTTTCACTGCGAGCTGGGATCACCTCAGGCTACAAAAACACATTTCTCTCACTAGCCCACTACAAGCTTATCTACATCAGCCTGTAGGCCTACACCTATTATGGGTTTCACTGCGAGCTGGGATCACCTCAGGCTACGAAAACACATTTCTCTCACTAGCCCAAGTCCTACAAGCTTATCTACATCAGCCTGTACACCTATTATGGGTTTCACTGCGAGCTGCGATCACCTCAGGCTACGAAAACACATTTCTCTCACTAGCCCAAGCTACAAGCTTATCTATATCAGCCTTTGCACCTATTATGGGTTTCACTGCGAGCTGGGATCACCTCAGGCTACGAAAACACATTTCTCTCACTAGCCCACTACAAGCTTTTCTACATCAGCCTTTACACCTATTATGGGTTTCACTGCGAGCTGGGATCACCTCAGGCTACGAAAACACATTTCTCTCACTAGCCCACTACAAGCTTATCAGCCTGTACACCTATTATAGGTTTCACCCCTCCCTGATCCACTATATGCATCAATCACTGAGTATACCACTCTTTATTAAAATGTCCTCTTTTTACCACAACAACTTATGGCAACCCTACTGACATCCCACTTAAGCTAGGTTCAGGTTATTGGGTCTGGTTGATATTTAGATTGCGGAGGTTAGTAGCACTGGCTTGACGTCACATATTGAGGTGGCGGCCGTTTTCAATTTTCAACCGATTTTCTCGCCCGGGTCGCATTTCATTACGTTTACCATTACTTTAACTTTAACACTTCCAAAATCTACAAAACGAGCTAAATACCTTCTTCAGGGATCATACTACTATATTAAACTTGTAAATTCATCGTAAACAACTTTTTAGGCCACTTTTTCGCTTGCGTATAAACTTGAAATTTTTACCAAATTTCGTAAGGCTGTGAAAACCTATGAACTAGGCCTAGGGCCTATGTGATTGCAAAATCTTCATTCTAGGCATAAGCCCTAGTCTAGGCTAGGTCTACGTAAACAAGACACATAACCAGTTTAAAACGTGTAGGTTACCAATTGTGTGATGTAGTCTGTAATTGTCAGTCACTTTTTATGTTTAGAGTTGTGCTCTTTTGTGCCAATCCCCTTCATTATCTTCTTCTTCTCAAATGCCCACATTTGGCTATTATGCCATCATGCTGGATCTGGTCAACCAGTAGAGATAAATAATATAGTCGTCAAGACTGCTCGGATGTAAACGTGCTTGAGTCTGGTTTGATTCTGCTGATTCTTATTGATGATGATCTTACTGATGATAGGCCTATATGATTCTTTACTGCAAAATGTAAAGGCTGGCTGCCAGTGGAGTCAGTGAGTAGCATTATCACTGTGTCGAGCATCTGTGTTAACTCAAAGTTATACTGTTTCTTTCCACGCGTTATCTCAGTTCGTACGGTAGCCTAACTGTAAGTAGTAAGTACCACATTCATTTTTGTTTTATTCTGTTTCAGGTTGGCACCTTGGAGATCGATGGGAAGCGTCATCCCATCTTTACTGGAGAAAACCTGATTGGCCGAGACCACAATGCCTGCTCCATTGTGATCGACAAACAGGTAGGCCTATTTCATTACTAGCACTACCCAATTTTGTTCATTAGGTAGGTATAGCCTACTGAACTTAAGCAACCGCTAAACTCGGTTAAATGTGATCCCTTTCTTGCCATTCCCTAATAGAGTGCTCGGTTGTCGAGACAAGTCGCCGGTGGCTACTTAGCCTACAACTTGGCAGAGGGGATATTAAGGTCCTCACAAGTTGTGTCCCCAATTTGAGTGGATAAAAATGTCGTGCATTTTTCTAAAAGTCTAAAATTGCTTACAACCATTCATCATCATCTAACTTGGACGTGACTGGCTTAACCAGTAAGGTAATTTAGTACTTTTGAGATTATTTGGGTTGAGAAGATGAAGTTGTGGAACATAAGAAACATTAAACTGAAACTTCATAGTTCTGGTGATGTAGTTTAGGCCCTATATTAATTATTAATTGGATTATTTATTATTAATGGGTATAGAGTCCAATAGTTCTTTTATTATTCAGCTTGTGTTCATCAGGCAAACTTCATGTAAACTTTGCTTAACATTCTTCTAGCCAGCTCAGACTGATAACTTGGTAGCCGTAGAGGCGTAGACTGCTCGAACTTCGAAGGCTAGAGATAGAATCTGGTTCATCTTTGGGCTTATAACTTAGCTTAGGCCTACACCCTACAATAACAAGTGGTTTATGCACGGTGTGCGTACCTTTCCATTTTGTGTAAACTGGTAGTTTAACGTGGTTCACTGATTTAAGGCTGTAAAATAGAATTGTAAAACAACAGTCTGACAGGGTATAGTTTTTTATACAGCTGTGCCGGTATGTAGGGTCATTGAGTAGGCCTACTCGAAGGTAGATCCATTCTATTCCAAACACTATTTACATTCCTCTTTGGATCGATAGGAATAGGATGTTTTTTCTTGAGCCATTAGGTATTAAAGGTGAATAGGCCTATGTAGATTGTAGGCATACACACATGCTTTGGACCACAAGATCAAAGACTTGCGGACTGTGGTAGAACCTCTTTAAATTCTGTAATAACATCGGTAGAGAGAGTAGTTTTTCGTAATAACGATTAATGCAACAGGTCTTAGATTTAAGCAAAATTTCATTTCTTTACAAATTAAATCAACCCTGTTGTATTATTAATTACATGTGAATTTTTGCAAAAATTTACCATATGAGCGAAACATTGGTTTGGTTTTATAGCGAAATCAAGGTTTAAATGCAAACTTGAAGCCAAATGATGTAATTTTGTCGATTTATATCTAGGTTATTTTTGGATCACATTGTACAAGTAAAAGGCCAGAACGTATTGATGTGTTGCCCTTCAATTGGTGGCACCTGTACTTGGCACTGTACTAGAGTACTTCTATTTGAAAGCTAATCATTAAAACTTATCATTTGAGTATTTTATTTGTAGGCCTAAGTCTTGTGAAATTTGTTGTTCCTCCTACGGTTCTAGATTGTATTTATTTATTTCCATTATTGCAAAATATCGGCGAAAACATAAAAGCATTAGGCCGAATGCTACGAAAATGTGAAATTTCAAAACATGCGAACATTTTTAGACTTCACTGCGAAAAACTACTGACTCTAAACATCGGTCATAGAACATCTTTTGAAAAAAAAAACACTCAGTTTATTTTGCCCACATTTTGGTTCATAGTAGACATGTTCATTATTTTAATAGCTTAAGTATAGATAATAGGCATGGACATTCTGAATACATTTGGAATGGTTTTTGGCAATCACTTCAGAACATAGCACATTAAAATGCCCTAAAATAATAGTGCAATATAGTGAATAGGCTCTGGGCTAGCCCGTGTGTACCGGCGATAACAACGGTTTTGATTCGACTACAACTCGTCGGCTATGTGGGTCACTCGCCCGGATATCACTTGCGGCTCTCGTATCGGCAACGAGTCCCAGAACTCTCTGTGTCCGAGGTCCATGGTGGATCTCATTACAATGTCGGTGGCGTTGCCCAGCCACAGGTATGGCATCTCCTTCTGGTTCGGTTGCAAGGGCGGCCACGCGACCTGCGTTGGAGCTGGGTTGCTGTAGGGACAAAATACTAATATAAGTGGTGTGTTCTTAATTAGAGCTGAGCCAATCATTGCACAAAGCCCTGCCTGAATTACGTTGGAGCTGGATTGCTGTGTGGGGACACCAAATATTAACAAGTGGTGTGCTCTAAGTTAAAGTATTTTCCATATCAACTAGCACAGCGGCAAATTTTGGGTTCAATCGCGGCTGGTTAATTGCTCTCTTTGTACGAGGTTGTAAACTTCAATCACGTTGACAGTTTCTCCGACCAGCAAGAAGGGTAGATGCGTAGCACTAGCTTCCAAAATGAAGTGACCTCCGATTATTTTGTCTTCGAAATTGATAACCTAAAGTCTAAAGCCGCGTTTACAATCACTTAGCGCTCGTAAATTAACGTACGCGAATTTCACGAATTCGTCAAATTTAGATGGCTGTCTACAACCAATTTATGAACTTCGCTAAATTTACTTCAATCAACAAATCAGAACATTTCTGGGGGAGAGAATTTGCTCTGCGCATGCGCCACTTAACCAACTTTGTCAAATTAACGAAAAGTTGAATTTGATTGAACTTTCGTCTCAGCTTGGCTTGGCGTACGTAGCGTTAATTTGCTTAATTTCAATGTAGACGATGCCATATGATTTGTACAGGCTCAACTCGTGGGCGTACGTCAAGTAAGTTAATTTACGAGCGCTAAGTGATTGTAAACGCGGCTTAAGTTAACATCACGTACCGAATTTGAGGATTGCTAAAGTTAATAATTAAAACTAATAATTGTGTTTAATTGTTAATACAGTGGGGGTCGTAAGGTATTTTTTGCGCTGTCGTTGGAGGCTAATATGGCTTGGAGCTGCCTGTACTATACGGGATGGTGAGTACTTTGCGGAAGAAAGGCATAATTGAAATTTATGGTCTCTAATGACACCAACAACTTCTTTTGAGGTTTGATTTTACAACTGTGTAAGTTGAAATGGAAAATACAGTAGGTCTTAGCCAATCAATGCACATATATCTATAGTAACATAAATGGTTTGGGAAACGATAATGTGGGCTAATAATAATAATTCGTTTAACTTTTATAATTTAAGATTGTAGATTATGATGAGCTTAAACTTTCTGTCGACACCATCATTTAATGGATTGGATGGCAAGCATGCAAATGTTAGCCTAATCATCCTATTTCTAGGCTATTCCCCTACTACCTCAATCTACCCTGTCAATTCTAGTAACGAAGCCATTTTATATTGGATAGCGAGGAAGAAGAATGGCTGAGGTAGCCGCGCTCTCTGCATAGAAAAAAAAAAGTTACACACGTTGAAAACCTAGAGGTTACGTGCATTCCATCGTAGCTACTTGTAGCAATTCTATAGGCCTATGTTGCGTTCATGTAAATTTCTAACTATCGCAATCAAATTCGTGCTGATTTTAATAGGATTGTTGAGGTTATGAGCAAATTATCCCAGATTGTTGCTGATGAAAGTCTTCTGTGGCTTAAACTACCGGTACTTGAAAAACAATTATTTCAGTGAATTGGCATTTTGATGATGATTAGCCTATTATACAGTGTTGAAGGTGGGCAGGAATGGGAATTTTGAAAATAACATACCAGATGAATAGTTAGCCTAACTTAAGCTCACGCTAAGTGATCAAGACCACTAGTTGGCCGAAACGCCTCAGTTTATTTGTCTTCTCATCTATATGTTTCTCTAAGCAACCTATCTACTTTCTCAGGTAAGCTGTCGTCCTTCTGTACCTTTCCCCTCACTAGAACATGTTTTATCTTGTTCTGAGTTCCAATTAAGACATGCAATGATAGCAGTGCGATGTGTGAAGTGAACCTGTCCCACCTACCCTGTCTGTGCAAAGTTGACCCACATGTCCACCATCACGCGGCTCATGGCTCGTCATGTGAACCTGTCCCACCTACCCGGTCTGTGCAAAGTTGACCCACATGTCCACCATCACGCGGCTCATGGCTCGTCATGTGAACCTGTCCCACCTACCCTGTCTGTGCAAAGTTGACCCACATGTCCACCATCACGCGGCTCATGGCTCGTCGTGTGAACCTGTCCCACCTACCCTGTCTGTGCAAAGTTGACCCACATGTCCACCATCACGCGGCTCATGGCTCGTCGTGTGAACCTGTCCCACCTACCCTGTCTGTGCAAAGTTGACCCACATGTCCACCATCACGCGGCTCATGGCTCGTCGTGTGAACCTGTCCCACCTACCCTGTCTGTGCAAAGTTGACCCACATGTCCACCATCACGCGGCTCATGGCTCGTCATGTGAACCTGTCCCACCTACCCGGTCTGTGCAAAGTTGACCCACATGTCCACCATCACGCGGCTCATGGCTCGTCGTGTGAACCTGTCCCACCTACCCTGTCTGTGCAAAGTTGACCCACATGTCCACCATCACGCGGCTCATGGCTCGTCATGTGAACCTGTCCCACCTACCCTGTCTGTGCAAAGTTGACCCACATGTCCACCATCACGCGGCTCATGGCTCGTCGTGTGAACCTGTCCCACCTACCCTGTCTGTGCAAAGTTGACCCACATGTCCACCATCACGCGGCTCATGGCTCGTCGTGTGAACCTGTCCCACCTACCCTGTCTGTGCAAAGTTGACCCACATGTCCACCATCACGCGGCTCATGGCTCGTCATGTGAACCTGTCCCACCTACCCGGTCTGTGCAAAGTTGACCCACATGTCCACCATCACGCGGCTCATGGCTCGTCGTGTGAACCTGTCCCACCTACCCGGTCTGTGCAAAGTTGACCCACATGTCCACCATCACGCGGCTCATGGCTCGTCATGTGAACCTGTCCCACCTACCCTGTCTGTGCAAAGTTGACCCACATGTCCACCATCACGCGGCTCATGGCTCGTCGTGTGAACCTGTCCCACCTACCCTGTCTGTGCAAAGTTGACCCACATGTCCACCATCACGCGGCTCATGGCTCGTCATGTGAACCTGTCCCACCTACCCTGTCTGTGCAAAGTTGACCCACATGTCCACCATCACGCGGCTCATGGCTCGTCGTGTGAACCTGTCCCACCTACCCTGTCTGTGCAAAGTTGACCCACATGTCCACCATCACGCGGCTCATGGCTCGTCGTGTGAACCTGTCCCACCTACCCTGTCTGTGCAAAGTTGACCCACATGTCCACCATCACGCGGCTCATGGCTCGTCGTGTGAACCTGTCCCACCTACCCTGTCTGTGCAAAGTTGACCCACATGTCCACCATCACGCGGCTCATGGCTCGTCATGTGAACCTGTCCCACCTACCCGGTCTGTGCAAAGTTGACCCACATGTCCACCATCACGCGGCTCATGGCTCGTCGTGTGAACCTGTCCCACCTACCCGGTCTGTGCAAAGTTGACCCACATGTCCACCATCACGCGGCTCATGGCTCGTCATGTGAACCTGTCCCACCTACCCTGTCTGTGCAAAGTTGACCCACATGTCCACCATCACGCGGCTCATGGCTCGTCGTGTGAACCTGTCCCACCTACCCTGTCTGTGCAAAGTTGACCCACATGTCCACCATCACGCGGCTCATGGCTCGTCATGTGAACCTGTCCCACCTACCCTGTCTGTGCAAAGTTGACCCACATGTCCACCATCACGCGGCTCATGGCTCGTCGTGTGAACCTGTCCCACCTACCCTGTCTGTGCAAAGTTGACCCACATGTCCACCATCACGCGGCTCATGGCTCGTCGTGTGAACCTGTCCCACCTACCCTGTCTGTGCAAAGTTGACCCACATGTCCACCATCACGCGGCTCATGGCTCGTCGTGTGAACCTGTCCCACCTACCCGGTCTGTGCAAAGTTGACCCACATGTCCACCATCACGCGGCTCATGGCTCGTCATGTGAACCTGTCCCACCTACCCTGTCTGTGCAAAGTTGACCCACATGTCCACCATCACGCGGCTCATGGCTCGTCGTGTGAACCTGTCCCACCTACCCCGTCTGTGCAAAGTTGACCCACATGTCCACCATCACGCGGCTCATGGCTCGTCGTGTGAACCTGTCCCACCTACCCCGTCTGTGCAAAGTTGACCCACATGTCCACCATCACGCGGCTCATGGCTCGTCGTGTGAACCTGTCCCACCTACCCCGTCTGTGCAAAGTTGACCCACATGTCCACCATCACGCGGCTCATGGCTCGGTCTTCCTCCGTCTCGTCCGTCCTGGAGTAGAACGAGTCGACGACGTAGAAGGTCTCGTCAGCGTGGCTCACCCCTACAAGGACAAGAATATCGTAGGCACGCAGCCAACGGTTTAGCCGCGGTCGCTTAGCCGGTTCCCATACGAACAACGAAGCAACCTCGGGCTAGGTCGGGAGGAGGGTGGGTGACCACTCTCCTCCGAAACACTAGTGACTATTGGTTATAGCGATTGGAGGGTTCGAAAGCTTGTGAAACAGCTTTGTTCTTCTCGTCAACTGCTCAACAGTCTATGGTTAGTGAAAGAACTTATATGACTGGTCAAAGTTAAACCATCCTTTCAGACGGGACGTAAAGCCAATGGTCGCCTGTGTACTTTTTCACAGGAGTAGGCTACGTGCCGATACCAGGCTTCCCCTCCTCCCTTTCTCGTAATCATTCGTCAATCATCATAATATACAGTATATTAAATTTGCACTAGTGGGACCTCGGTCCTGTTGCAGATACAGACTGAATAATATTAATAATAATAATATTAAAATCACGACGTTTTACGGATTGAAATACATAGGCCGGCTGTTACCGGATGTTCATCGGACTTCAGTGATAAAGTTGATTATATTGAACATATTCATAATCATGTTTTGGCAACAATGGCTGTAAGGCTCAGTATAATGAACAGCTAATAAGGAATGTAAGCCTAATAAGGTATTAGGTGGATTTGAAGGCTTCTGATTGGCGGTTGCCATGGTGAAACAAGTAATGTAATTACATAGCTACCTACTCATTTGCTTTAGCTGCTCGTAATACTGGCCCAAACAATGACTGATCAATGGTAACAGCAACATAACATCGATGCCTAATCCAGGATTTGAATCTGGAATGAAGGAACTTTGGTTTGCTAGACAATGTCTAATCAATCAACCACGGCCCTCTCAGGTCGTTGAGAGTTGAGACTGGAGTTATGCAATATATTTATTCTGATTTGCTGGTAGGACATATTTGATTTTAATCTCACTGGTAATGTGCAGCTTCAACCCCATTCTGGATACAAAACTGTTGATTAGTAGCCTACCTAGTTAGCATGGATTTTTTTTAATGTTGACTTTCAAAAGTAATTAAATTATTATTTTTCCTCGGCTCGTTTTTGGAAATATGCGTGAAGTTATTTTAAAATGCAGATTGCATAGCCATAGACCTACAACTTTATTATGCTTTCAGCTATCCTGTTCACGATATTATTACAATTTTCCGTTGCTAGGCGAATTTTTTATAGCTCTTCTCTTTAGTTGGGTTTAGATTCAAGTAGATATGGGTCTAATGGATGTGGAACCTTACCCCAGTTGGTGTCTTTTCCGGACATGTATTCGGAAAGACTGTGCTTCCCTCTGTAACCGAACTGGTAGAAGTAAACGGGTCCCGTGTTGTGGTTGGCGTGGATACGGGCGGCACGTTCTCCGTCGACCACAAACAGGCGGTCACCGAACATCTGGAATAAGACTTACGACATGAGCCTCTCTTTTCAGACTATTACTAACCTAATAACTATATAATAAAATAAACTAACTCTAACTAATCAACAAAAAATGTCACCGTGTAGGCCTACCATCAATTGGTAAACCCATAGTACTACATAATTAAAATAATGTATGATTGGACTATAACTAACCTAATAACTATATAATAAACTAACTCTAACTAATCAACAAAAAATGTCACCGTGTAGGCCTACCACCAATTGGTACACCTATAGTACTACATAATTAAAATAATGTACGATTGGAGAGTTACATTGCACTCACACTGCATTGCATTTGCATTACACACTGTTCTCGGAGCATTGTGTATTGTTAGGCCTATTCAGTTTAATTTTAACCGTACGCGCACACCACGGTGCCCCGAAACCCGTGAGATTTAGTAGAAACTGTTTGCATTCAGAGCTCTAGGCCTATTGTTTGGCCATCTGTAATGAAGTTCATACTGACATTTTTAGAACTTTACATGTAAATAACGTTTGTAAATGGACATAAATGGACTAAAGTAAAAACAAATTAGTTATATAGCCTACCTACATTTGTTTTTTTATTTTTGAGCTATCACGTTGGAATGCCAAAAAGTCTTGAAAATAAAAGAAGGCCTATTTTGCATAGTTGAGCTCACATTTTGTTAAATAACGGTTGGTAGGCCTACTTGGTAGATGTAGGTCTAGTCCTACATCTACTGTATTATAAAATCCCATTTATAAATGCACAGCAGAAGTTTCTCCATGTCGTTGAATTTACTTGCAGTGGCTGAGACTCTTTAAGTTGATAGTCAACTTGATAAACTGTGTATGCATACATTTCTTTACTCAGTCCATAAGGGTAGAAAATAGGCTAATTAAAATCCTGTCCTGTTGTTAGTTGTCGATGTAATGGTCTAGCTGGAAATGAATAGGTTGGAGAGTTTGGCATTGCACTAAGCCCTGTACATAATATAGGCCTACAACAACTTAATTCTGATGAAGAATTCGTGTGTGTTGATGACACGCAGTCACGAGATGCGGCAAGGGTCCAAGTTATTAGTTGCCGCAATGCCGTGGAAGTTGCTTGCACGCTACTAGGGATGGGCAAATAGGCCTACGTTTTTAAAACTCGCGTTTAAACGTTTTATTCGCTCTATCCACTGCCACGAGATGAATGAAATAACCTTTGCAGTAAATTACCGAAAAGTTTCGAAACATTGGGTAAAATTACAATTTGTAACTAGAAAAAACTATAGTAGTAGACTAGTACTGCAGTACGCTCCGTTGTAAAATATTTGTTTCTTATCTTATATACAAACACTTCTGTACACGTTTAAACGAGGCGTAAAAAGCACAAACGTTTAAAGCCACTCCCACGTTTAAACGTCCCATCCCTGCACGCTACGCACCTGAATGAGCTCCCTCGTTGTGTCCATGGAGACGGGTTTGTCTCCCAGGTAGAACTGCTTGATGCTCTGGGCCACGGCCGCACGCTGGCCTATCGGGACGGTGCTGTTCCAGTCCATGATGAGGGGGGCCAGGTCGGTCCACCGCGCCGTTAGGTCGGCCATCATCGCCGGGTCGCCCACGAACGCTGCGTGGCATCAAACGGGCAGGCGTTATTCGGCGCCACTCAGGCAATGTTTCATCTAATATAATTTATTTAACGTTTTGAATTTTTCCGCGGTAAACATTCGTCATTAGGGTGTGTTAGACCTTATTCTAAAAGTGCTTATATAAATAAAATAAATAAATTCACGTTTAGAGTCTACCCACTCAGTAACGAAACTGATTTGCAGTGGGGGACTTTAATTAAAGCGCCTAGACCAACCCTGTAGGCTCCAAACACCATCGACGAGTGAGCGATAACCAATCAAAGATCGATATTTCAAATACGAAACATATGATTGGACAGTGCGAACACCTGCGGACAAATGTCAGAATCAACAAGGCCAATTCAGAACAACTTTGAATTTATTGAGTGCCTCGTTGCTAGGACGGCTCCAAAGTCACCGTTTACTTATTTACTTACTGTATTTCGTGTCTAAAATAGGCTAATTATTCCTGCTGCGTATGCTGCAAACTGTATGTACGTCGTTATTTACATTAGGGATGTGTGCAAGTCGAGAAATTTCTCGAAAAGTTCGAGCGGAGATTTTCAAGTCTCGAACATTGCGACGAACTGACCTTTAAGTTTTCGTGCCATTTTCCAAGGGCGAAAAAATACAATTTCGTTTGATTGTATATAAGAAATGTACACATTTGTACTAATTGGCTACTAGGGATGGGCAAATACGTTTAATAGCCTAAACGTTTAACCGTTTTTAAAACTCGCGTTTAAACGTTTAATTTGCTCTATCCCCTGCCACGAGATGAATAAAATGACCTTTGCAGTAAATTACCGAAAAGTTCCAAAACGTTGGGTAAAATTACAATTTGTAGCTAGACAAAACTATAATAGTAGACTAGTACTGCAGTATGCTCCGTTGTAAAATATTTGTTTCTTATCTTATATACAAATACTTCTGTACACACGTTTAAACGAGGCGTAAAAAGTACAAATGTTTAAAGCCACTCCCACGTTTAAACCTTTAAACGTCCCATCCCTATTGGCTACTGACTTGCACCCGGGTAGAGTCCTTCCTCGGTGGTGACGCCGGTGAGCCAGGGTAGGGGTTGCGCCCTCCCCTCCAGCAGAATGTCGATGGGCTGCTCGGAGAGGAACGCCTCCGGGCGTGCTATCTCCACTGTGGGCGCCCACGGGGAGAACGGGCAGCCGCCCCAAACCTGCAGACCAGTCGGTTAGCGTCTCACATTTTCAAGAACGTAGCGAGAAGCTTCTTCTGAATTAGGTGGTAGAATGGAGGGATAGGATCCTACGGCTTACCTTTACGTGCAAGATGACGAATTTGAGAGTTGAAAGTGCACATTGAAGACATAACACATAAATAATGAGACATTCCGACATGAGGTCTTGATCACTCGAGAGCAAGATGGCTGGCAATTGCCTATTGTATTATGTCTTTGCTGTGCACTTTCAGCTCTCAAATTTGTCATCTTACACGTTTAGGTAAGCTTTTGGTTTGGACCCTATCCCTACATTCTACTATTCCAGCTGATTGGCATAGGTCAACATATTTAATAGCTTTCTTCTGAATAAGTGTTTTTGGGATGGGTTTTTCTTTGCACTACACACATTAATCATTAGTTAATAATATTGTACTCAAGTAGATATTTTTCATAATCATATCTTAAATTGACATCTTGACATCTACTTTTTCGTGGAGAATATTGAGTAATCCTCAAATTCAGATCGTTGTACGGGCATGAAAATCACCAACATGTTGTTACCCACAACCGAAGCGTCTTGGGAACATTCCTTTTTAAAAGTAACTAAATATTTCTACGTTAGTCATTATTACTGTAATTTATTTTGACAGATCTTTAGTTTTTACTGAAGATTCTCTGATTCGAATGCGACTTGAAACATTGCGAAATCGGTTGTGGTGTGTCGACCTGACTCGACAGTTGGAACCTTACCGAGAAGTGTTTGACTTGGTCGACGATTGCCCTTGCCGGTCTGTGCCTCATGCAGTCGACGAGGTCCTTGGTTGAGAACGTGGGACAGCCGAGCAGAGACCCCAACATTTCCCCCTTCTTTTGTAGGTCCTCCGCCTGACCCCAGCTGGCGAGCGCGCTGCCGCTCGGCGATATCCCTCGGTGGAATAGGCCTGGTTGTGAATAGGGAACACACGTATGAAAATTTTAATCGATTTTTAAATACCTTGTCTCTCATTTAATAATTTTGTGTCTTTGAATTATGAAAAACGGATCAGTCTTTGCCTCAAAATAATTGGTTTAGTAACGATAAATAAAAGGGCGCGAAAAACGAGCCGCCGCCATGTAGAGTGGATTTGACGTCATGGTTTTGTACTGTGTACGCTCACCGCCTCAGCGATTGGTCTGTAACGCCACGTCTACAGAATCATTGCGTCACAGCCACCTGTACGCGTTTCAGATCCCCGAGTTTAAACTTCAATAAATGCGACCACATTAAACCCATTTAAAAATTTCTTTTTTACTTGGGACTCGCATTAATATACTTTTTGGATCTGATACTATTAAACTAAGTGTTTGGTTTAACAAAAAAAATCGTATGCGTGTTGCCTATTACAAGCAATGTAGCATACATATTAGGGATGGGCAAACACATTTAGTAACCTAAACGTTTAACCTTTTTTTAAATTCACGTTTAAACGTTTGCGCCCCCCCCTCCCCCCCAAAGAAGGCGAGAAGAACGACCAATGCAGAAAATATCACCGAAATGTTCCGAAACTTAGGGTAGGGTAAAATTAAAATATGTGATGAGCAACTACTCATACGTAGTATGTTAGTAGAGTAGAGTAGTAAGCTCCGTTGTTAAATATTTGTTTTTATCACTATGCGTACGTGCGTATTGCGTAGGCACTATAGGACTGAGAACACCCCCCCACCCCCCGCGACAAACATCGGCGCGCTCGACTTCTTCCGGCCACTCTCGGCCGACCGCGGCCGGGCGCACACTGTATCAAGAACGTTTAACTGCGCATTAAAATTTATAAACGCTTAAACTCGATCCCACGTTTAAACGTCCCATCCCTAGTACATATATACAGTACTCTCTTTGGCAGAAAATCCCTTTGTGGATAATTTGACAACAGGTTAGAGACGTGATGTCAAGGGAGTCTTATTTTATTTTGTGATTAAAACAAAAAAAAAAATTATGCCTAGTGTTTGACCACATAAAGTAGACTAGATACATTGTGGTAGCAAGAAAAGAAACTATCATGAGGACTTAGGAGGAGTTTAGCTGTCAATTGTGCATTGTTGTTTTTATATTGCTAAATCATCAACGGTGCAGATAAGGAGGTTGCTTAGCAGCGCTATCCATTTGTTAGCTAGGCCTAGCCTAGTATATTATATTCTGTGACATTTTAGGTTTGAATTAACAATTAATAATCATCCGCTACACCTAGGGGTGCCCGTTGTTACCAAGGTAACAGATGTTTGCATGTTATTTCCTATATAGGCAAATCCATAGCAACAATGAGTGCCCCTAGGTATAGGGTCCGACTATGAATTTCCTAAGACCTGCATACAAATTGAATTCCATTTGCAAGAACAACCTTTGTTGCAAAATTTATAAATGAATGGTACTTCTTAAAAAAACAAATGTTAAGCAAAAGAGAATTTAAATGAGTGTAACATGTTTTTGCCTGCTGTACTCGAGGGGGGAGGGACTTGCCCTCCTTCACCCCCCCCCCACGGTTCAATGGCAAACTGCGGAAGGTTGCCCCACCCAACAATAGTTTCGAAATATCCACTGAAAATGTATTTCTGGGCAGAATATTGTTTTGTTTAATAACATCATTTCTCTGAATCTTGTTAATAACAAACAATTGAATCTAGTCTACCTTTAGAGAGCGGTGAGAGGTAGTGTAGGTGGACAGACACCCCTCCCGCTGACGTGCCGGCTATCGTAACTCGTGTCGGATCGCCCCCGAACATGGCTATGTTCTTCTGGATCCATTGCAACGCGAGCACTTGGTCCTTCAGGCCGTTGTTTCCCGGTACAAGCATGTCTCCGGTGCTGAAGAAACCTGGAGGAAAAATTAACGCTAGTTACATAGTAGCCTATTGATGTCTGGGATTTCTTAAAGTTGAAAACATTTTGGGACGGCTAAAGTCATAAACAAAATGATAACAATTATTTTATTTTGTAGTTTAAAAACAGCCTTAAATTCTTCCTTTGTGGAAGTGTTTTTATTGCTACAAACAATTGAACAATGGGAAATACCTAGCGAAAACCCACATCACAAATCTATGCAGTAGTTAAAGTACTCAAACTCAGAAAACAATTTTCAGAAATATAATCGATATACCATAATTGAGATTCAATTCTTTCTTGTGCCATAATCTGCCCTTTTTTTGGGAATTTGAAAGTTGTGAGACAGTATGCAGTATGCGGCAAAGTACTCAAACTCAAAAAACAAATTTTAAGAAATGTAATTGATGTATATAATCCAGATTCAATTCTTTTTTGTGCTATAATCTGTCCTTTTTCTGTGAATTTCAAAGTCGTTAGACCCGCATGCTTGAATCTGATGGTGTGACTCGCACTCACCCAATATGCCCAGCCGGTAGTTGATGCTCACGTAGATGACGTCGCGGTCCATCAGGTAGTTGGGCCCGTAGTTGAATCCACCGCCCTGCATGAAGCCACCGCCGTGTATGTAGACGACCACGTCCAAGAGTCCGGTCGCGTTCATCGACGGCGTGAACACGTTGAGGTAGAGACAGTCCTCGTCCCCGACCACCCTGCCCAGGTCGTATTGCAGACACTCGCTGCTGGGCGCCACCGCGTTCCACACGCCGCGCCACGGCTTGGCTATCGCCGGCTCCTAAACGCAATCAGACTACGTGAACACGTTGAGGTAGAGACAGTCCTCGTCACCGACCACCCTGCCCATGTCGTATTGTAGACACTCGCTGCTGGGCGCCACAGCGTTCCACACGCCGCGCCACGGCTTGGCTATCGCCGGCTCCTAAACGCAATCGGACTTCGTTAACACCCTTCTCGGATAGTTGGTTGTGAAATTGTTACGTGGACGCCGAGTTCATATCGGAGCAAAGACCTTAATTCATAGGTTGCACGTACGTCACATCTTTGCGCGTGGCGGCCACATTTGTGATCAAACTTTGACCTTGCCATGAAGAAACAATTGAAGCCTGTTGTGGTAGAACGCAGAAGTCCTTAGTTCTTTAAAACGCAGCCTGTTTTTTAAAATAAAATTGGTATGCATGGTAATTTCTTATGTTTTTATTACTTATGTTTAGGCCTACTTTTTAATTCTAAATTAGGCTGGTTTATTATATTTGAATTATATCTGCCAATGATGTAGGATTGGTCCTCACTCCTCATCAATTGTGTCGCAATCATGGCCGCTGTGACGTCACATGGGAACTATGAATAGTAACCTACGGTAAAGACGGGAAACTCTGTTTTTTATTAGCGACGCAGTTTTGGTGGCAATTCTAGCAGTGAGACTTTAATCTCAGTCCACGTGTAACCCTAAAATGGTGGCAATGGCAGTCTATACATTGTGGAAGTGGTTGTGACAATCTAACCATCTTGAATGATCATTCATATCCACCAGGTTGTGAATCAAGTTTAACTAGAGCCTTTCTGCATGGCAGGTATGTTTCCATGTCGCCGCATTTGTTATATGTATCCTAAATATCCTAAAGAGAGGAGAGGAGTGGGCAGTGGTTGAGGAGAGGGAGAGTTGTTGGGAGGATAGGAAAATGTGGAGAGAGCTTAAGTGTCACGGGAAGAGGAGTGTGAAGATGAGGTGTTGAGCTTGGCTGATTCCGTGATGCCCTAGAGTAGACTGTTGGTGGAAACACCCCATTACCCTTGAACTAAATCACATTGCTCGGCAAAGTGTATAGTCCCAACGAACGCAGAGTTGGATGTGGTCACGTGGCAATAAAAGACGATGATTATGATATACGGTAGTTAAGTTTGTGCGTTATCAGGTAGGCCACTGTGGTCTAGGAATTCACACCCTTTTTTTGTCAGTGTTCTGTTGTTTGCAGAATCGAATCTTGATGTGGATTCTTTATCAGTTGCCTAGTCAGCTGTACTGAGCAGACTTCTGCATTAGATCTCGGATATTTGTTTAGTCTACACAGCAGTCTTTGTGCATCAAGGTCGTTATTTCAGCTTTATTAATAAACAATGAAAGAATGTTGGAAAATACAGTATGTGGTAATCTAAGGTAGGTCATGTACACAACCTTGGAGATGCTTCTAATGTAGTTATGTAGTACATTGCATTGCTAGCTGCCTAAGCTTGCACAAGAAACTTGGAGATAGCCTGTCATATCAACTGTGAGTTATTACTGTGTGTCAACATTTAGAAGTGTCACATGCACACTTGCTTTACTTACGATAAGGACTTGACTGACAAGTTGTAGGGCATGTGCAAAAATTCAAGTCTGTTTTGTTTGCAGCCTTTGTGTTCAGTGTTGCGTGCATTAATTTGGAAAAAGTTGAAATATTTGTGAAAGTTTGTGCTAGCGAAGGCTTAAAAAAAATCTTGTGACCTTCAAGAGGGCACAGCTACTGTGTTGTCAATACAGAGTAGTGGGCGTGCCCTAGTACAACTTAAGTAAAATGTGTGGATTTGTGAAGAATTTTAAAGACTGCAGTGGGTGGCCACTGTCATGAACTCGCTCGCATAACAGTGCTTGTAAATGTCGCCAAGACCAATGTCATTTGCACCATACCTTGAATCTCTGCTTGCCAACGGGTGGTTTGGCGTAGGGTATGCCTTGAAACGCTGCGTAAGTTCTGCCACCTGCAGACATGCCGTACGTCCCTCGTAGGGTCCCATGCTGTGTTACGATGAGTGGGCCTGCCAAATTGGCAACAATGCAAACCAAAATGTTGGCCAGAACAAGCAGCACTAGTTGACACATTGTCGGGCTCGTTGGCTGACAACTAGAAGCAAACAAAGCTATTACTTTTCAATCTTGGAAGATTGGCGAGGAATTATAGAGTTATTATTATTGAGCAATATCTATAACCAGGGGTCGAAATTAACCTTTTTTGGCACTAGCCCTTTGGGCTAGTGGAGATGTCCTCTAGCTCGAGAGCGTTTTTACTAGCCCACAATCAAATAGTTTGTATATTGAGTAAATGCCGGGCTTAAGTTGTGGGTGTGGGGTATTGGGGAGTGTCCGGAAATGATTTTTTGACATAAAAGTGAGACGATTAACCTAAATTAAGAGATTTTTATTTTGTTACATACTGAATAGAAAATTATATGAAAATATGCAATTAGTAATATACACTGAGATATACTGTCATCTGGATCTATCTAAAAACACCTCTGTGAAAACATGTACTTATTGACTTAAATACACAATGGCCCCACTCGCCCGTCGGGCTAGTGAAATGAGATTCTTTACTAGCCTTAGCAAAGTTCCAATAGCCTCGGGCGAGCGTTAATTTCAACCCCTGTCCTCAACCAATAAGTTGTATTTATTTATTTCGTAATGTTGACCTCAGGCAGGAATATTAATTACATGGTCATTAACTTATGATTAGGAACTTAAAGTAGGCTTATACTAGAAAGTTAACATATAAGAAGCAAGTTGTGCTAATTTAACTTAGGCCTACATACTATTTCATGAGTAGCTGAAAATGCATTTTTATGTCGGATGCTATATTTCTGAGACATAGCCGTTTCAAGTTTACGTTTGCTGCAAGCGATGAGAACGTAACACCACGTTGGACAAAGATCTGGTATGATGAGTTAAGATGGCTACCGTTCGTACAATAACATGTAGCTAATTAGTTTATGTATTTATCTGCTACAATGCAAAATTATCTAAAGTTTGAAGAGAAAAACAAAATATACATTTATGCATACTCTGCTTACTTGTTCAAAAACCCGATTGCCTCGTGCCGATGCGTTCTTCTGTGCTATCCGGATCGATGTTCACTCGTTGCAGTGCATGTCGCCACGTTTGATAGTGAAACTAGACTGATTGCAGGTGTGCGTTGTTCAATTAATATATTGGCCGACCTTTCCGAGGAAGTCACGCGAGTCTTGTCCTTAATCGTTACTTGAAGTTCAATGTCAGAGTCCTGTGTCAATAATCGGGTTGATATTGCCAGTCTTTGTTTACTTGCGCACACCTACGTAATAAATCTAAACTGTTTCCAGCATGTTTGCCTTCTTAAGCAGTGTCAGTCAAGGTTGTGATTCATGCTAGAGAGATCACGTCCCGATGTTGTAACGCCTACGATGTATGGGGTAACTTGCATAGTAACTAAGGTTTCCGAGCCTACGTTTTGTTTGTGTATTTATTAATCACTACGTTTACAAACGGACTCAGCTCGCACTTGGCGGTGCGAGCCGAGTTTAGTGCGCACTGAGTTCGACTGATATACACCTCAGCTCGAGCTTATTTCAGTTCTGTTATGAAGCCGATCTAGCCCGGTTTAATAATAATAATAATAATAATAATGAGTCTTTATTTTTAGTTTGGCGAAGCTTAAGGCCATGAGGCCTTTTCTTCTGCTTGACCAAACATATTTCGTTACAATTTGTGGTTACAATAGTGTTTACAATAACTTAATAACTAGATCTAAAACTAATATTGAAACTAATACTATACAATCGTTATACTTATAAATGATCACGGAAGCACATTTAAATAAATTAAATAAGCACAAAATAGCCTGTTTGGCCAGCAACACAAACACACCTATATCTATATGTAATTACATTTAATACAGAAGTAAAAGTTATGAAAAATAAGTAATGAAAGTAATGTAAATATTCTTAAATATGGTTAATCTGTTGTCTTCAAATGGCAGGATTAAGGAGATGAGAACGGTATTTTTGCTTAAAAGCCACTGGCGATTTTAAAGTCCGTAAACTAGGAGGTACTAGGTTCCAAGCACGAGCTATTGCGACTGGAAATGAATTGCTGTATTGCGATGTATTGTGTTTGGGTATTTGCATTGTCAAATTTATAGTAGAGCGTGTATTACTTTCTGGGTCACTGTTAAGAAGTTTTATACTGTCTGCAAGATATTTTGGTACAGGATTAATTATGATTTGATGTAAAAGACATAGGGAGCGATGAAGTCGGCGTTGGTCTACAGTAAGCCAAGAGAGCTGCGTTCTTTGTGGAGAAACATGGTCGTAATATTTCAGACTAAATATAAATTTTAAGCATGCATTTTGAATCTTTTGTAGTCTGTTAGAGAGATGTTTAGTGAGATTACTGCCGTAAGATGTGTCGCAATAGTCAATTTTTGACAATATAAGAGATTGTGCGAGCATAGTTCTTATTTTCGTTGGCAGAAAGTTTCGCAGTCTCTTTAGAGAATGTAAGGTCTTGTAGGCTTGTTGACAAATTTGAGCTACATGATCACACCATGTTAAACACTCATCCATAATCAGTCCAAGATTTTTAACAACTCTAGAATAATTTATAGGCGCAGCATTCACAACAAGCTTTGGGATTGGATTTTGATTAATTTTATGTAACGAAATTTTTGAACCGAGTATAATAGCTTGCGATTTTGTTGGATTTATTCTCAAGCCAAGCAATTTTGCCATTTGATAAACAGCTTCAAGATCCAAGTTAAAATTATGTATGCCTTTGGATAGAAGTTGGATTGAAATTGATATATAAAGTTGTAAATCATCGGCGTAGAGGTGATATTGACAGAATTTTAAAATCTTTGCAATTGGCTTGATGTAAAGTGAGAAAAGTAGTGGTCCTAGTACGGAGCCTTGTGGAACCCCAGCATTGACATTCAACCAATCAGAAAAAGTATTATTAGATTTTACACATTGCTTTCTACCTGTCATATAATCGTTTACCCAATTCAGAACACTTTGAGAAAGATTTAAAGTTTTAAGGACAGCTAGAAGAATATTTTTGTCAACCGAATCAAATGCTTTGCTGAAGTCTAACAAACAGAGCACTGTGACATGTCCTTTGTCCATAGCACAGGTGATATCGTTGGTCACTTTGAGAACGGCAGTACTTGTACTATGGCCAGTACGATATCCTGACTGGAATTCATCGAAATGATGGTTCAAGTTTAAGTAATTAGTCATTTGCTTATGGACAATTCGCTCTAGTACCTTTGAAAGAGCTGGTAGTATACTTATAGGACGATAATCACTGCCGCTTTTTGGTTGACTGTTTTTCGGTAAAGGAGTAATAATAGAGTGTTTCCACACTGAGGGATATACACTATTTTGAAGTGAGAAGTTGAAAATGTGCTCAAGAGCTGAAAGAATGGCAGGAAGAATGCAATTAATAAGTTTTATCTCTATTTGGTCCACACCTTTCGCACAGGTTTTAATACCTTTCAAAGCTTCTTTTATCGCATTTTCGGTTATGTAATGAAAATGAAATTTGTCATCACTTCCACTATTTAAATGAGTTGGACCAGAACTTAGTTTAATTCTATTTATTATTTCTTCTTTATGTTTGCCGTCGATAGTTATTGGTGGAGTTGAGAATTGCGTATTAAGGACATTAAGAGGTATGTCAATGAGAGAGTTGCTGCTGTTTTTACTCTTACCCAGTCCCATATCACGTATGTTTTTCCAAATTTTACCTGAGTCTCTTGTATTAAATGAATGAAACGAGTACCTTAATTTCGCGTTCCTTATTTCTTGTGAAGTTTTGTTTCTAAGTGTTCTGTAATTTTCAATGTTGGCTGGAGATGAGTCTTTAACTTTAAGCCGATAAGCTATGTCTCGATCTTTCATGAGAGATTTTATGTAAGGCGTGAGCCATGGAGCCACAGGCCGAGTCACGCGGGAGGTGCGGAAAGGGGCGTGTTTGTCGTACAGCTCCAGTATCATGCTATTGAAAAGATCCAATTTTTCGTCTACTGTAGCCTTGTGTTGAATATTTGGCCACGGAGCAGCAAAAGCGTCTTCAAGAAAAAAATCTGTTTTTATGTTCTTAAAGTCGCGATATGTTATAATTTTAGGTACAAATTTTGGACAACGCAGAGAATATGACATGAAGATGAGATCGTGCTTTGAAATACCTGGTATTGGCAGTTGGCCATGCTGTATTACTTTATTATTATTGGTTGTTGCTATTAGATCAAGAAGTGTGTGGGATTGGCTTGTATGATGAGTTGGTTGCAGTGGTACAAGATGAAAATTGAATGATTTAAATAAGCTTAAGAGATGTTCTTTAGAGTTCGTGTTGACAGTTAAATCTGTGTTAAAATCGCCCATTGGAATGATATTATCATAAATAGGCAATACATTGGTAAGAGCATCTTCAATGTCTGATAAATGACCCACTTTGGGTGGTTTGTAAATTGCCCCCAAAAGACATTTAGAGAGACCCGTTTTTATCTCAACGAAGATGTATTCTGGGCGGCCTGCATAAGGCGATAACGACTTGGCTACAACTTTTGTTTTAAAATCATTGCGAACATAGATGCCCACGCCACCAGCTAACTCAGAGCTCAAAGTTGGCTTAAGCCATGTTTCAGAAATAAGTATAGCATGTATATCTGTGGCCGAAAACGTAATGCGAAATTCATCAATATGTGACAAAAGACTTTGGGCATTTATGTGTGCGACATTGAGAGTTCGTTTGTGTGTTGTGAAAGCTCTATTTAACAATATATTAGTGGATGCTTCCGTGTCTTCATTAATATTAGAATTGGAATTATTTACCAGAGTCATAAAGTTATATTATCCTTTTACTGTAATATATAAACAACAAGACCGCTCCGCTGCCTTGAGCCGCTGCTGGCTGTCACGTTTGGGCAGGTCACTTCTTGGAAAACTCGACTTTTTTGGAAATTGTCACTTTTTTTTTTTTTTTTTTTGGTGTCACTTTTTGGAAAACTTTTCAGTTGGAAAAAAGAAAAAAAAAATTGAAAAAAAAAGTCGAAAAAAAATGTCGAAATTTTTTAAAGTGATGGAAAAATTTTCGAGCTTTTCTATGTACATTTCACGTCAAAGTGTCGTAGATACTTATGTAAAGAAAGAAATTTGAAAGTTGTGTGATTCTGAAAAATGAAAAAAAAAATTCATGTTGAAAAATTTCTGTGTTTGAAAAAAATTCAAGTAGCCCACTTTTTGGAAAACTTGAAAAAAGTTGAAAAAATGAAAAAATTAAAATTTTGGTAAAAAATTATTTTCATGTTGAAATTTTTAAGTGATGGAAAAATTTTCGAGTTTTTCTATGTACATGTCACGGTAATTGGTCGTAGATACTTATGTAAAGAAGAAACTTGAAAATTGTGTGATTCTAAAAAAAGAAAAAAAAATTTCATGTTTCAAAATTTCTAAGTGTTTGAAAAATTTTCAAGTACCCCATTTTTTGGAAAACTTGAAAAAAGTTGAAAAAATTAAAAAATTAAAATTTTGGTAAAAAATTATTTTCATGTTGAAATATTTTAAAGTGTTAGAAAATTTTTCGAGTTCTACAATCCGCACGTTCAAAAGCTAGCCGGTACGTCCCGGTAAGTGTGTCGTCAATGATATGCACATGTTTAAAAAGGTATTGAAACGCACTTTGCGATGATACCAAAATGGGCTGTTCGATTTCATAACGGGACATACCAGGGACGTTCAAAGCTGAAATTTAAGTAATCAAAATTACACATCTAACCAATGACGCTAAAAAATAACAAAACCGGTACGTTACAGGTACGTCCGGGTACCTTAAATATGTCAACCACACCTTCGGATACCCACGAAACGGAAAATCAAAAATTACAAAAAATTCTAACATGGTTTTTTACGACATTGAAAACCCCCCATAGACAAATTCTTGCAAAAACACGGGCGGATGAAATCCGTTAAAGCACCGTAACTCGGACACCCGTAAAGTCTAATTTTTGAAAGTAACGTTTATAAATAGACAAATGTCCATTTATTAATACTAATCACAACAATGTATTTGATGGCATTTTAAACACACTTTTAATATACAAAAACAAAACATTTTGTATGCGTGGTTTTATATCGCCGTGGAAAGTGCAGTGCGCGAACGTCTGTCATTCGGTGAGGGGGTGATTTTTTGAAACTGTTTTTTCATGCCCCTGTACGGGCAAGCTTTGAGCATCGGCCTAAAGAAAAAAAACCCATTTTGAAAGTACCAACTTGCCGCAAAAAAATCACGACCGAAGCCGTGTCGTAAAAATCGAAAAGTGCCCATAACTAAGCATCCGGGACGAAATTCAAAAAAGTGACCCCTGATCCTGGTCGTTTCTCAAAGTCCTTTAAGATGAAAAAGTCAATTCTATTCGGAAACAAAAAATACGGAACATAATTGGTACACAACGATTTTATCGGCCGACGGTACCAAATGTACACAAATTGATTGACGAAAGTTCCGGGACGATTCGAAAATATTTAGAAACCCAATTACCCAAAGGGTAAGCGCCGGTAACAAAACAAACCAGAATGTTATATCTCGTTTGGTTCGACGGGCAGAGCCGTTTGAATGTGACACATATAAATGGTACCAAATCCGTCAAATCGAGACGTCGAACATTGTTCGTGTTTGGGTGCCCGTAACTTTTGAACGGGACACTTTTGACGAAAAACGTTCATGACAAAAAGATGCTCCATTCAATTGACTTTCGATCCAAAGCATCGACAAAATCGTCAAAAAACATTTGAATTTTTTACAATTTTTCCCGCAATACGACCGCGCCAAATACACACACTTTTCGACATTAAACACGTCGGGGGTGGAAAAGGGGTAGACTTAAAGATATAAAAAAAATACCCACGTGTAGAGGAAGAGATGACGCCAAAAACTGTAGCGACAGATTGGGGAAATGTTCCTGTGCGTGGGCGTGCCGAGGGTTTGGGGGGTCACGGAGAGGCCGCGCGAGCTCGAGAGCGGGGACTTCCACCTTATGGAATATAGAAAATAAATTAATAAAGTAAAATGAAATAAAAAACAAATTAAGCTTATGCTTATTTACTATTTACTACCACTAATACTACTTAGGAATGTAGAACCCCAAGATCGTGTTATAAAGTATAGAGTTAAGCCCCAAGGTTGTTGAGCTGAGTGAGATTAGTGATGTAGCATCGTCTACCCTCACTATTCAGCACAACAATCTTACCATCACGAGTCCAACATTGCTTGAGACCGAACTTGTCCCGTGCGGCCTTGAACACGGCCTGCCTCTGCTGCGTGAGGGACTCCGTCACGGTCTTCCCACTGCCCCGAAGTTTAGTTTTGGCGTACCACACGGTCTCCCTGTCCTGGTAGCTGATAAATTTGATTATAATCGGTCGGACGACCGGTTTGCCGTGGCGTGAGGGAGGGCCAATTCGGTGGCATCTGTCTAGATCCACACGACGGATGCCTAGGCCTAGGTCGTTGTTGATGACACCCATCACCGTTTTGTACGGATCCTCCCTGTCCGCCTCGGGAAGCCCGTGAACCAAAAGGCAGTTCCTCCTGCTGTACTGTTCTAGGCCCTCCAACCTTTCATCAAATGACGCAAGTTTTTGAGACATTGCGTTGAAATCCGCCTTAAGTTCGTTCACTCTTATTTCGTAAGAAATTTTGAATGCTTCAAAGGAATTTTTCAGGTCGTCTGTCGGTACCGAAGCGACATCCTCGGTGATTTCCAGTTTTCTAGACGACAGTTGGTTTTCATAGGCGGTGAACCTGTCGCGCATTTCCTGTTGGAAGTCCGACAGCTTTTGAGTAGTGGGATAGGGATAGGGTTTAATAGGAGAGGTCCGGATTGAAGTATGTTTGCTAAACGGGTTCCGAACTCTGTGCGTACTGAAGTCAGTCTAAACCCAGTCCGCTTGATAAACGTAGTGTGTGAACCACTTTTTGAAGATTATAATAAATAATTAGTCATAATAATATCAATTAAAATACTATATATTAAAATACACGACATCAAATTCGATGCGACATAAATACGAAATGTTGCGGGGGGGGCATTCAAATGGTCAGTAGTAGTGCAGAAGTGTAGTCCCAGTAGCCTACTGAGTAGTGCCCCGTTTAATTGAAATTACAATGCACTAGCTAAAAATTCAAATTTGGATTATAAGATTTTGAATTAAAATTACATTTAAAGACACACCATAACCTTATGCAGGGACTTGATATATGTAGGCCTAAATTTGAATCAACCAAGTTTTTAGTTAAAGAGGGATTACTGTATTGAGACAGCATAGAAATTAGAATTACTGTTGTTCAGTAATATCTCAAGAATGGGATGGGTTAGATCGGCTGCCATTGCCACCGCTGTCTTTTGAAGGTGGACTGAAAACAAAGTTTTGGAGGAGGCATAGTCCTGGATTCATGTAAATACAGTTATTCAATAAAAATGTATTTTGCTCCCACAAAGTATAATAATAAAAATGTATGATTTTTTTTTTTATATCTGCTCCCTGTGTCCAACAATGAAGTCAGGTAGGGGATAGGAACTTAATCCCATCATATTCTGGCCCCTAGGTACATCGAAGCCGGCTGGCCATGCCTGACGCTTCCCTCATGTTAACTTCCTCCGGCTCCTCCTCTTCACTTTCTTCTTCCTCTGCTCTTTCTACAAATTCTGTCCATACTTTTCTTTCTTCCCACCATCGTTCCTGATTGACCTGATATAATGATTAAATATTTAAAATGTACACTCACCACGTTTAAGGAATATCCAGTATGATGGATGAACACTCAACCTTATTTGACCCAACTCACTCCAACTCCCGATTGCTAGTTTTGGTAAGCTTATATAGCCTGCGTATCGGTCTTAATGTGCTTTGATTGCATGCCACTTGAAAACAGAGTGTGCAGGATGTTATCTTATATATTTTGTTGTTGAAATATTGTGCTACGTATTTGTCTCATTATAGGACAAAATATAATTAACATTATTACGCCTGGTCTTGCTTCCACAACATCGTTTGAAATAGATTACCTCAAAAGTAGAAGCTATTCGACACTAAATGTGTCAAGAGATAGCACCACTGCTGCGCAACATGGCTGACAGTTAGAGGGTAACAAACTGACAGGAGAGCATGGATCCGCCTAAACATGTTATTGCGCAAAGTAAGTTTTTAACTTTATTCTGAAATATACATATATTTGAAAGCAAATAGAGCCCAAAGGAACCTCAATGAAAGAGAGGCAGTGTTAATCGGTGGCCTTTTAATTGCATGTGGTTAATTAACATTATGATCAGAACATGAACTTCGGACCTTCGGATCCTTGGTGTGTCCCCTGATCCAAAATCCCCATAATATCAAAGGCATCTTGGATACAAAACGCAACCAGCGAATATCCAGCAAAGCTGGATATTCACTGACGCAACAATATCGCTTATGTTTCTTTGGAATCGTTGCCATTCTCATATAAACAATGACAAATGACACTGACAAATGACATCCAGCGGCTTTGTTGCCCTCTAACTATTACTTCACGATTTCGCCGCCAGAGATCATATCTGCAACATTTAGTGCCGAATGGCTGTATTCATGTGTTCATAAATATGTGTTATTACAAGCATCGGAGGTAGGCCTATAACAATATTTTTGTTTAACTATGAGTGACATGTTTAAATAAAAGTTTTTTTAATTTAATTTATTTTAAAAATATATTAATTTATTTAAGTATGAGTGACATGTTTTAGCTAGGGTACTTTATGACATATCTGTTACTACTATGAACGTTTTTATCTTATCTCTCAATGTCTGAATAAATATGATGATGAAGAATGATCTGTTAAATGGAATCCAAACTATCGCCTGAACTCACAGTTAATCATTAATTAATATTAACATAGGGGGGTGAACAGTTCACCCCCCTCCCCCCCCCCCCTCTTCAACCAAATGTCGCGTGAACTCACAGTTAATCGTTAATTAATATCAACATGGGGGGAACAGTTCACCCCCCTCCCCCCCCCCCCCCCCCCCCCCCCCCCCTTCAACCAAACTATCGTGTGAACTCACAGTTAATCGTTAATATTAATTTATGCGATAGTTTGGTTTCCATCTCTAGGAATGACTGCAACTAGTTGATCGATTATAATTTATAAAGTTATTTTTCAACACAGTCCCCGTGCAGTTTCAGACACTTATGCTTTGATGCTAACTCGTCTTCACATTGGTGTAGTAGCCTGACACTTTCACCTCAGAGCAATCGTTCTCTGCAGCAGAGATGACATCCTTAGGTAGGCATAATAGATCCCACCAGTGATTGTTTTTTTCTTTAGGCTAGAGATGGAAGTCAGAGGGAGCCAGATCAGGTGGATAAGGGGGGATGAATTATGTCAAAGCTGCAGTTGTAGTGTGTAGCGTTAACAACCGCTGACGTTTGGTTGTGTGTGAGTGTGTGGTTGCGGGGGAGGGGGGGGGGGGGGGGGGGGAGGGATAGAATTGTCTTCTCTTCTCTTCTACTCTTATTCCCACATGGCCTATATTGCCATCATGCATTGTCGTGTAATCCAATAGAGACAGTATTCCCTTTGTGCATGCGTCCTGCTGTCTGGCATCGCATCGTTACATGGCTGAGCAGGTTTGTGTGGGGATTGAATAAAACAAATTATTTTGGAAAAAAAAAACACTTCATTTAGGACTGTAGCTGTTCACATACATACGTCAATGGTTTCAATTTGACTAGTCTCATTGGTAGTCCCAGCTGTAACACATACAGTTTATGGGAGAGGCATAATAACGGTAAATTTAAACCTCTATATTTCATTGAAGAACTGTTCCAAATTGTGTTTCTTTGTTGTGTAAGGGACAAGAGACTACAATGACACATTTCTTCTTACAAATTAATTCCTTAGTTGCCAAAATAAAAATGTCAATAATGGTGACAGTATTTTCAATTTTGAATTCACTTTTTAGTTCTTATGAAGCCGCATCACTTTCTATTGGGTCTATTCCTCTGACCCAACACAGACAAATCTAATTTGTCTGTCCCTATAACTCGTCCGTCACGTGGACTGCTTGCTTGACAATTATTTGCGGTTCTCGGATTGGTAGCGAGTCCCAGAAGTCTCTGTGGCCAAGGTCAACGGTCGATCTCATCTCGACGTTGGTAGCATTGCCCAGCCACAGATACGGCATCTCCTTCTGGTTTGGTTGCAACGGCTGCCAGACGACTTGTGTTGGAGCTGGGTTGCTGTTGAATTAATAGTGCGTCAGTTAGGAAATGGCAGGGGGAAATAAAAAAGCTCAATGTGTTTTTGTTCAAATACTAGAACATTGACATATTGTGAACAATATGGAGTGGGTTTTAGTGTGTTGAAAACATTTTGTTGGAATGCATAAAACATAGTTATGAGAGAAGATTTACTATGAAACCAAACTAGTTTTGGGAGTCAAAAATGTGTGTCCCTCGACTTTGAAACATCATAAACAAATAAGTACTCAACCTAGAGAAAAACCAATAATAGTACTTAGGCCTACCATAAACTGTTAACGTTCTTTTGAAAATAATTTTTAACTTCTATGTACTATAGTTTTTTTTATGTTGTGTGTTTGTCTACTTAATGATGTTGGCCTAGTTTTAATTGCAATTTAAAAATAATTAGCTGTGCTGGAGGTATTCTGTTTATCCATGTATCGTAATGGTTCAATGAAATTAATTCCAATAATCTTCTAGTTATCATGTCAAGTTAACAACAGTGGGTAATTTGCAATGTTGAACCACACAAAATGAACGAATATTTATTTATATCTTGAGAACACTTCGAGATATTGAAAACGTGATTCCTATGTGAAATTTGGTTTTGTGTCGGCTACACAATGAATTTTATAACTTGAAAATATTGTGATTTTTATACTTTTATTTCTGTTGATTCAATAATTTAGAATTAACTAATTGTTGAAATTGTGTTGAAAGGGAAAGAATTATAGGAACCAACAGCTCACCTTAAAGAAGTTTGGCAGCCATGTTGAGATGAAGACTACATGTAACTTATTTACAATGTTTACAATTTAACAAAGACAGAATGTTTTGGCTTTAATGCTAGGCCTATTGTAAAAATTGTAAATACATGTAATCTCCATCTCAACATGGCTGCCAAACCTCTTTAAGGTGAGCTGTTGGTTCTTATAATTCTGTCCTTTTCAATACATCCCAGCCTCTAGACACTCTCAACCAAAGTAATTATTGAACTTACAAAATTGTAACAATTACAGTATTTATTGTGTTTTTAATTCATTGCTTAATAATAATAATTCTTTATTTCACCTTGATCTTGTACATGGTACAGATGTGCACTTGAAGAGGATAAAACGGTAGCTCCGCAAACGTCAATTTTTGGCCAAAGAGAGTGTGAAATAGTCATGCTGATGTGATACATGATTAATTATTTATAATAGTGATTTACAATATCACTACTATAGCTATTATAGCTGATACAAAAGCAAATTCCGCGTAAGAATCACTTTTGAAATAATACAACTCAATGTACAAAACAATATCGATCTTTGATTGGTTATCGCTCACTCGTCGATGGTGTTCGAAGCCTTCAGGGTTGGTTTAGTCACTTTAAATTAAAGTCCCCCACTGCAAATCAGTTTAGTTACTGAATGGGTAGACTCTAAATGTGAATTTATTTATTTATTTATTTATTTATTTATTTATTTATTTATTTATTTATTTATTTATTTATTTATTTATTTAATGAAATCGTGAATCGTCCTCAAGATATCAATATTAAACCGTTCACTTAGGGAGTTAGTTCCCGTCCGACATGAAGTGACATAGGCTTACCCTGTCGTTGCATAGTTGACCCACATGTCGACCATGACGCGCGACATTGCTCGATCTTCCTCCGTCTCGTCGGCGGCCATGTAGAACGCGTCGAGCACGTACCCTGTCTCGTCGCCATGACTCGAGCCTGAAACATGTCGCAGTTTGTTGTGGCTTATGGGCAATTATAATGTGATCGAGCACGTACCCCGTCTCGTCGCCGTGACTCGAGCCTGAAACATGTTGCAGTTTCTTGTGGCTTGTGGGCAATTATATTGTGATCGAGCACGTACCCCGTCTCGTCGCCGTGACTCGAGCCTGAAACATGTCGCAGTTTGTTGTGGCTTGTGGGCAATTATAATGTGATCGAGCACGTACCCCGTCTCGTCGCCGTGACTCGAGCCTGAAACATGTCGCAGTTTGTTGTGGCTTGCGGGCAATTATATTGTGATCGAGCACGTACCCCGTCTCGTCACCGTGACTCGAGCCTGAAACATGTCGCAGTTTGTTGTGGCTTGCAGGCAATTATATTGTGATCGAGCACGTACCCCGTCTCGTCACCGTGACTCGAGCCTGAAACATGTCGCAGTTTTTTGTGGCTTGCGGGCAATTATATTGTGATCGAGCACGTACCCCGTCTCGTCACCGTGACTCGAGCCTGAAACATGTCGCAGTTTGTTGTGGCTTGCGGGCAATTATATTGTGATCGAGCACGTACCCCGTCTCGTCACCGTGACTCGAGCCTGAAACATGTCGCAGTTTGTTGTGGCTTGTGGGCAATTATCTTGTGATCGTGTAAATCAGGGGTGCCCAACTAAATTTAGAAGTGGGCCACATAGCATAATTATTCAATGTTGGCAGGTCACATCCATCTTAACTATATATCTATATCAAATTCCCCGTCGGCAAATGGTGTTCCCCCCGCTGCTAGTAAGTGTGCACTGTGCAACACAAAAACTAGCGCGGACAGAAGCTTGATTCTCATTTACCTTATTTTTAAACATACTTGCTGCGAAACAAGATTTCCTTTTTCAATTCATAATCCTTCATTTTATTACACTCGTTTTTGTGCTTCGAGTCATGATGCCTGTGCAAGAGCACAACTAAAAGGGTGAAACATATTTGCGGGGACACTTGCATAACCAGTAGCATTTGTTATCTGTGCCAGTAGAGTCGTCGCCAGTTAGTAAGTCGGATGTCGCCATAGAAAAAAATAATCCCGCCCCCCCCCCCCTCCTCGGCTTCCAAGAAACTAGGCTTGAACGAGAACAAAACTAGAAGTAGAAACAAAACAATTATGATAATTTTTCGCTGCGAAGTCTAAAATATAGTTATACACATATCCACCGAATAAATTTCAAAATAATGTGCTTTCAAATAAAATTGAGTTTTCTTCTTGGGTTTAGTTGTGACACTAGAATGTAAAAGGAAGGTGTGGGCCAGATGAAATGGCTTGGCGGGCCGCATGCGGCCCGCGGCCCGTATGTTGGGCACCCCTGGTGTAAATGAACAGAATACGATATAAAGGTATGATTTATTGAAGAGTTGTGCCACTTGTTGATATAAAATACCTTACAAGCATATCATCACACTTTGATATACTTGCAAATTGCAAAAATTGTAATAGTTGTTCTTAATTGACTGAGACTGATGTGAAAAGTTCATCTTGGTTTATTGTGGATATAATGTTGATGCGTTTGTTGCAAATTCGTGTTTATGTTATATTTTATTTTAGTTCAAAATGTGTTTGAACACAGGTAATCATACATTCACTACACTAGTAGTAAACATTGTAATTAAAAATGTAGGCCTATCAAAGTTACGATGCAATTCCAAACGTGAATCGTAAACCAACTGCGTGAAAATAAATCCCAGGGTGCTCCCTGGGCTAAAAAAGAGATGATCACGTATTCCATATTCTTTTCAGTTGGGATATAGTAATATTTAACTGACAGTAAAATGGGAATTTAATTATTTAGTGTTAACCGACGTATTCGACATCGTCGGAATACGAAGGAAAGGTTTAAAGTCAAAAGGCACATTTATTTATCCAGCTAACATACAAAATATGTTATACAAATACTAAATAGTCAAATACCCTTCAGAGGGTACTGTGTAGTGTGCGGTATGGCTGCTGAACGCGATGTCTTACCCCAGTTAGTGTCTTGCCCTGATATAAACTTGGATAAGCTGTTCTTCCCTCTGTATGCAAACTGGTAGAAGTAGACCGGTGCCGAGTTGTGGTTGGCGTGAATCCGCGCGGCACGTTCTCCATCCACCACAAACAGACGGTCACCGATCATCTGGAGGTGTTGTTAGTTTATTATTCACAATTCACATTGATGTACATAAATCTATCTTACATGATTTTATTCAACTTGGGATCTCTGTCCTTAAATCTTGCAATCGATTTTTGGCCCACTTCCATTGTACCGATTTTCTTAAAATATTGCATACGAGTCCATTTCCATATTTTAAAAATAATTTTTCTGAAAAAATTTTTTGGGGAGGGACACATCAAATTTAAAAGATCGCTTTTGACCCATTTCTATCGTACCGATTTTCTTCAAATTTTACATACTTGAACGAGCTCGTTGGTCATGTCCGTAGAGACGGGCTTGTCTGCCAGGTAGAACTGCTTGACGCTCTGGGCCACCGCCTTGCGTTGGTCCGGAGCGACGGTGCTGTTCCAGTCCATGACGAGGGGGGCCAGGTCGTCCCACCGCGTCTCTAGCTCGGACATCAGCTCGGGACGCGCCAGGAACGCTGTACGAGTTGATTACGAGTTTTGAGTTTGCAAGGGTCGTGGAACAACACCTCATTCATTCATTCATTCATTTTATTATCAGCCGTTGAGATTACATTATACAATAAAATAATTATATTCGAAATATCAGCTTTGTCAATATACATAAGTCACAATAATAAAATTATACATGTGTTGCAGAGATATGATTTACAATGATTTATATGTTACAACTATACAAATTGTACATGAGTCGTAGTAATAAAAAATTTAGTCACAGTGATATACATAAATCACAGATGGGGATGAGAGTGCCTGTAAGGTTTCTATTTTATATTATTTCCTTTTGTAAAAATAGTCTTCAATATTATATGGTTCTTCTCCTAGTAACAATTCATATAGTTTTGCTTTAAAATACTTGATATCAGTCCTATCCTCATAGATGGGATGAGAACAGGTTGGACTTTGGGGGAAAACAATTGTGTTTGTTGTTTGTGTTTGTTTGTCTTTGAAAAATACGCGTGCGTACTAGGAATGACGTCGGTTAATCGATTCCAAATAGATTCCTTCAATAATTAATTCCAATGTCTGTACTTATAGTAGGCCTGCTATTCTGCTCTATGCTATCGATGACGTTCTGTCATATAGGCCTACATGTAAAACCTTCCACGTCGTGCGGTTGTAACCAGGCCTCGAATTTTAAATTATTTAGCACTCGCCCATCGAGCAAGTGGGGTTTCTAATTTACTAGTCCGAAAATAAAAACGCTAGTCCTATCATTTCCTTATCTTCTAATTTGTATCAAGATCTCACTTTATAACTTGTCCAGTTGAAGAACACTGTTTTGACCTAGTTGCTGAAATTAAAAGTCTGAAGAATTATTGGTATTAAGAACAATGTCTGTATTTTGTAGCTTGTGATAATGAGGTGTTGCATTTTTTGAGGATTTATGTTTTTTTAAGAAAAGTCGCCCATCGGGCGAGTGAATTGAAAACTTGGCTCGCCCGAGTAACAATTTACTCGCCTCGGGCGAGCGTTAAATTCGAGCCCTGGTTGTAACAGTTAACTGCTGGATATCAGCGTGTAAACACTACTTCGACATTCCTCGCTTTTATCACGTTTCTTTTTATGGACATGACACTGGTGGTAAAGCTGTCGTGTACTCACCGGCTGTGGGATAGAGCCCCTCGTGGGTGGTTACGCCTGTCAGCCAGGGGTAGGGGTGTGCCCTCCCCGCCATCAGTAAGTCGATGGGCTGCTGTGACAGGAAGGCCTTGGGGTGAGGCACCTCCTTTTATGGACATGAAACTGGTGGTAAAGCTGTCGTGTACTCACCGGCTGTGGGATAGAGCCCCTCGTGGGTGGTTACACCTGTCAGCCAGGGGTAGGGGTGTGCCCTCCCCGCCATCAGTAAGTCGATGGGCTGCTGTGACAGGAAGGCCTTGGGGTGAGGCACCTCCACTATGGGGCCCCACGGGGAGAAGGGGTTGCCGGCCCAAACCTGCGACATTAATATGGTCGGCTCTCAGTCCAGGCGGTACATTGGGCCAAACACAGCAACTTGTAAACTATCTTATTGGTTGGTGTAAGGTTATTGGTAGTGACATTTATTTGTGTTCAATGCAATTGAACTAACCCTGTGGGCTAATGAAATAAGGTTAAGACTAGCCTATACTGGCTATACTGAACAAATGATTGTGGCCTTGGATGAGCATTGATTTCAAAACTATTTATTCTGTAAAGTTACATTTTGTTTTCACATAGGTATATAGGGCCTATATAATTTATAATAGAAATAATATCTTGTTCTCTTTGAACAAGCTCTATAAAGTCTGAAAAACCAGTTCAGTGGCGACTTTCCCTCGCGCTTGCCGTGCGCGTAGTGGCGACTTATTTCCCCACGCTACTTGTGGGCGGTCGGTCATAAGACCTCCTTCTCTACAAATACGTATTGCTGACAGCATTTCAATACATGTAGTTCTATCTAGCGGAAAAAGATTGAACTAACTTCTTTGCAGAGAGTGCGGGAAAATTTTAAAGCGAGACTCGTCACGGCCACTGTGGGAGCTATTTTAAAATACTTATGACGAGATATTACGTCCAAGGCGCTACTGGGATATATCTGGTCATGACCACGGAACTGGTTAAATCTGCACGCTCGTCGTCTTACAGTGTGTTAGATCCTACTCACCGCAAAATGCTTGACCAGGGCGACGATGGCTCTGGCCGGCCGATTTCTCAAACATTCGTCTTACAGTGTGTTAGATCCTACTCACCGCAAAATGCTTGACCAGGGCGACGATGGCTCTGGCCGGCCGATTTCTCAAACATTCGTCTTACAGTGTGTTAGATCCTACTCACCGCAAAATGCTTGACCAGGTCGACGATGGCTCTGGCCGGCCGATTTCTCAAACATTCGACGAGATCTTTGGTTGGCCGTGTCGGACAGCCGAGGAAGGTCGCCACCATTTCCCCCTTCTGTTTCAAGTCCTCCGATTGGCCCCAGCAGTGGAGCGCCGACCCGCTTGGCGATATCCCACGGTGGAATAAGCCTGGCGACAAAATAGCAACGGTTGGAACTTATAACAATGTTGGGGGGGGGGGGGGGATATTTTGATAAACTCTTACATGTTCTTCTCCAACGTCTGTGTGACTAAAGCAGTGAGGCATAAACCTGTAATGAATACAGTGAAGATAAAAGGACCCATGTATCCTTTATTGCTTGCCAAATTATTTGTTAGTTAGTCATGTGGAGATGATGGAAACACAACAAGTGTAGGAATTAAAATACAAGTATGTTTCAGTCTAGCTCACTTGTAAGGTTGGGGAAGCTGTTTCGTGGCTTTGGCTTGGTATTCATGTATACCTTTCTTGCTTGTTGAAGATATTGCTTTAAAAAAACATTCATTTTGCATGGCTCAGATATTGAAACTACCCTTTCCCGTTACCGTGCAGCTTTACTAGTGGAGATTGGGTAGGGATGTCAATTTGACACCCATGATAATAAAAATAAAATGTACCAGGACCGGGTACGGAATGTATTGACATCTCTAATTTTATGCCAACTAATGTTAGGTCTCCACGTTACATCAATTGTGCTGCGGTGATAAGTATTTTTGTGTTGATCACTATCTTGAGTGTTGAGCGTTGGCACTCTAGTCTCAATTAGAAAATGTTTGTAAGGTCGTTCTACCTTTAGAAAGGGGTGAGAGGTAGTGTAGGTGGACGGACACTCCTCCAGCTGATGTGCCGGCTATCGTAACTAACAAACAATTGAATCTAGTCTACCTTTAGAGAGCGGTGAGAGGTAGTGTAGGTGAACAGACACTCCTCCCGCTGACGTGCCGGCTATCGTAACTCGTGTCGGATCGCCCCCGAACGCGGCAATGTTCTTCTGGATCCATTGCAAGGCGAGCACTTGGTCCTTCAGGCCGTTGTTTCCCGGTACTGTAGCATCTCCGGTGCTGAAGAATCCTGCGGGAGCGATTCTTGTTAGTACTAACACAAATTGTGACACGGCGTACATGTGTGAACAGACTGGTGGATTCTTTCCAGTGTTGTTAAAGCTACTTTTTAAAAGTAACACTGTTACAGCTACAGCTACTTGATCTTTGAAAGTAACTTAGCTACTTTTCAGCTACTGTATTTTGTCAAGTAGCTCGCTACTTGTACAGCTACTCAAAAAACGTAGTGACGTTACTTTACAGCTACTTTCATTTTTTATAAAGGACCAAGAGTACGTACTATTTATTGAAACGGTGGTACGGTCCGGAAGTGAGTCATTCTCATATCACAGTTCAGTGCTGGGGAGGCGGTTTTGGGACTATAGAGCAAGAAAGCCAATGTCAGTCGTCATTCCGAACCTGTGACGGTGGGAATTGTGGCGGGCGAAACAAACGTGTGTTTGTTTATTGCAAAAATAAAGTAGCGGCTACTTTTCGCTACAAATACTCGTATATAGTAGCTTGCTACTCGCTACTTTACTGCGTTTTTAAATGTAGCGCGCTACCAGTCTCGCTACCAAAAAAAGTAACATGCTACAAGTAGCGCGCTACTTGTAGCGCGTTACTTAACAACACTGATTCTTTCTTAGTGTTTCCAATTAGATATTAAAAGTTTTATTTGATTATTGTTTTGGGACATTTACTCAAATTAAGAAACTTTCTGTTCAATTCGAAAATCCTAGTTGATAATCGGTAGCAAGCAATTGATAATTGATGACAAGTTGATTCACAAAGACTCACCTAGAATGCCCAGTCTGTAGTTGATATTTACAATTACAATGTCTCACCTAGAATATCCAGTCTATAGTTGAGACTTGGGATTGACAAAGGCGTCTCACCTAGAATACCCTGCCTGTAGTTGAGGTTGACAAAGACGTCTCACCTAGAATGCCCAGCCTGTAGTTGAGGTCGACAAAGATGTCTCACCTAGAATGCCCAGCCTGTAGTTGAGGTTGACAAAGATGTCTCACCTAGAATGCCCAGCCTGTAGTTGAGGTTGACAAAGATGTCTCACCTAGAATGCCCAGCCTGTAGTTGAGGTTGACAAAGATGTCTCACCTAGAATACCCAGCCTGTAGTTGAGGTTGACAAAGATGTCTCACCTAGAATGCCCAGCCTGTAGAGTAGTTGATATTTACAATTACAATGTCTCACCTAGAATGCCCAGCCTGTAGTTGAGGTTGACGTAGACGACGTCTCGGTCTAGTAGATACTTGGGCCCGAGCTGATCCCCCGCGCCCTGCATGAACCCTCCTCCGTGGATGTTGACGATGACGTTCATCAACTCCGCGCCGCCAAACGACGGCGTGTAAACGTTGAGGTAGAGACAGTCCTCGTCCCCCCGTAGCTGCGAGTCCAGCCCCACCTGGAGGCAAGCGCTGCTCGGCGCATCGGCGTTCCACACGCCCCGCCATGGCTTGGCCGATACGGGCTCCTGCAAATACGCGGCGAAGCTGATTCGTTTAACTTCTACTAGGAAAACGCTCCACGTTGACAGATGAGCGGTTTTAACAAAATTGGGTATTTTTGTCAGTAATTCATTTTTTGTAGGTTGGCATCTTGATGGATTTGGCTGATTATGTTAACAGCATCGAGTTTAGTGGTCACGGGTGTTGACCGAAAATTTCAGCCAAATCCGTCAAGCCTTTTGACCTGTGCGCGACAAACAAAATTTGGCGCACAAACGAACACACGAACAGACAAAGCGCCGATCGAGTTGTATGGAGAGATTCGCTATCGCTCATCTAATTAAGGATTCAGTTCCATTACTTCTTGTCTTAGGAATACGTAAATGGTGACTTTGGAGCCGTCCTAGCAACGAAGCACTCAATAAATTCAAAGCGGTTCTGAATCGGCCTTGTTGATTCTAGCATTTGTCCGCAGGTGTTCGCACTGTCCAATCACCAATTCATATGTTTCGTATTTGAAATATCAATCTTTGAGTGGTTATCGCTCACTCGTCAATGGTGTTCGGGCCTATAGGGTTGGTTTAGTCGCTTTAATTAAAGTCCCCCACTAAAAATCAGTTTTGTTACTGAGTGGGAAGACTCTAAACGTTAATTTTTTTTTTTTATTTATTTATGCTTGGACGTTGCAACGACGGGCGTTTGAGGTGTGCAAACTTGTAGTTTTACTTCATGATTTGAAAGTAAAGCTAGCGATTAAAAGTAGCCGAAATTTTATCCTCTAGATTGCGTGATACATATTGATATATAATGTATGCACTGAAAATTTACATGGCAATTTCGAAGGCATGTTCAGAATTTTGAGATTCAGTTTGTGTCTTGAGAGACTAGTATTATTATCAATTTCATCATTAGTTTCCAGTAGCTATGAATATTGCCACTATGTTTTCTGGTTCATAACCTTGTAAGATATTCCTAAAGAATAGATAGAGAGATTACTTAAAAGTTAACAGAACATATCGTCTGAATCCACTCGTTTATGTGCGTTGGCCTATTGATGGTCGGTTTCAGTCAAAACTAAAAAACTAGACAAATACTACTTAGTGGAATTTAATTCTAATTGAGACCTCACTTCCTGTGGTTGGTACATTGCCAGAAGGGAGGAAAGAGCCTACATATAATTAGAATGCCATTGCATCTGGGTCATTGTGCTAGAAATGTATCAAATCCTCAAATTTAAATTCAATTCATTTTCATAGCAAATGTCCCTTACAGTAGGCTGGGCCTATATTTTCATAACGTCGAACATTTAGTTTAAACGTGCTATGGTTTGGAGGTAGGCTTACCTTACTTTAAATTTTTTATCTACAGGTTAGAGCTTGGATTGGGAATTGTTCTGTTCCCTAAGGCAAAATGTTGTTAGATTTGTGGTGGCATTAATGTATATTCTATTAATTCATAAAACTGGTTAACAAAACAAAAATTTGCATCTGTATTATTTGTTTGTACTGTACTGTTTGTTATCTAGTGCTTAACCCAGCCCATTAGCTTTCTATTTAGGTAACCAGTATTTAGTTCCAATAATGTCATCGAGACCTGGGCTCGGATTCACAAGGGATCCAAGTATTTTTCTGGTCTTATCTCTAAGACTGGCTTAACTGTTGACCTCTTGTGAAACCAGACCCAGGTCACATGAAGAAGTTACTCATTCCTGGTAGGAACAAAGATGTAATGGACATTCAATTAATATGTTTATCTATTCTTGGTTAATGGCCTGGATTCATAGAGGTTCAAAGTTAAGTCAGTTAAAACCAGAATAATACTTGGGACCTCTCACAAATTCAGGCGTTAGTCTTGAACTAAATGTCAATTCAAAGTAAAACTAAAATCATATAATACCATACTTTAAAACTATTTTATTTTAATATAAAATTGACAAAACTATTTTGAAACTGCGTTGACTGCAAATATATATATGCTTAAAGTTGTCCTTGAAACTGCACTTCTGATTGCAGTAATTACACAATTAATGATAGCCTAGGTCTCATATGTACACAGTGACAATCTGAGCTAGACTGTGTAATCTAGTGTGTCGGCTTACCTTGAACCGTTGTTTGCCGACGGGCGGTTTGGCGTACGGTATTCCCTGGAATGCAGCAAAAGTCCTCCCGCCCGCAGACTCGAGGTACGTCCCTTTGAGTCTCCCCTGCGGTATTACTACGGTCGGGTCCGGGTTACAGGCAACGCTCGACACCAGAACGCCGGCCAGCATACACAAACCCAGCCAATTCATTCTTGCTCTGTGGTCGGCAACCAGAAGCAAACAGAGCTGTTAGTTCTACTGCTAGCACATATTTATAAACATTACTAATCAGCAAGCCTGGTATGAGATAATAACTGTAAGGTAGCTAGTTATAGATATACTCATGCATTATACATGCTAATTAGTTACTGGGCTCTGATAAGATATGTTTGTGTTGTTTAGCCTGGCTTTGGCTTGACTCTCATGCAGCAGTAGGCTATGTATGCCCTCTCTGGTGTGTTGTTCAACTCTGAATGATGTGTTGTTGTAAGGAGGACTGTTTGACCTACTTCTGTGGTAGCCCATGCATGCTAGTTGGCCGGCCTTGACAGTGAAGTAACAGGTTTTAAATTAGTAGTAAACTGATTCTGCACATAGCCTTCAATATATAAGACATCCAATGTCAAGGAAATTTCATTTAAAGTGAGTGGGGTCCCAAGACTACAGTTTTGCATGCAATTATGTTTAGGTGTATAAGTCTATTCTTCTCATGATGAAAAAACAAGCATTAATTAGTGATATGTATCCAAAGTTCATATTGATTGCATCAATGTTATCAGTTATCACATTGCTTTTTTATTGTATTATTAGTACTGTATCTTAAATGTTATATATGCTTCACAATTTGTTTAATATAGCCATTGAATGATTTGATTGAGCAACTTTGCTTGATAATGGTTAATACAAAAATAATAAATCGGGAAAAATCTTTGGAGGAATTTGGTAGAACAAATAGGTTTGGCACTTTATTTGGATTCATTGAAATAGGTACTAGGGATTAGCTGAGTACGTAGTGGAGTTCAATGGACAAAGTTTTGCAGCCCTGCTATCTCCTACTCAACTACCCCTGTCAAAGATTAATTTATAAGGGACATAAATAGGCAATTTGTTAATTGAGTGGGAGAGTTTGAAATATAGGAATGAAGATAGCTGGCTGGAAGGAAGTTCATGTACTGTTCTTAAATTAGAACCTGATCCTTTACTTACTATTTCTTATCAAAGTTGGTAAGCACAAAATTAATAATATGATAGTCGGCTTATCCTGAACCTGAGCTCTAAATCAGTTGTGTTTCAATAAAATGTATCTTAGGAAGGATTTGCCACAAGGAGATGGAAACTTGCCAGTGATCTGTTTGTTCTGGTTGTGAAAGTCTCTAAGACAGTCACATGTCCACATCTTGAACAATAGGGCTAAGAAGTAAACACATAGGCCTCATTTTACTAGGCAATAAATAGCGACGGTAAACATTGAACATCCTAACGTGTTGTGGAGTAAATGATAATACGAGGTACACGTATTGTCTGCATGCTGATTCAGAAAACCATGGTTTTGCCCATCTTGGAATGCAACTAAAAAAACAGTCTTCTTCAGTCCAACCCACAACATTAAATATTTGTTGTGGAAAGCATTACCAATCTGATATTGACCGTGCCACCCATTTTCATTGATAGGTGGGTGGCATCTACATAGTGCATGGGTAACACTAGCTTTTTTTTTGTTTGAACTTTTTCATATCTGAAAGTACCATTTTGCCTCTTAGTCATTGCACTATTGACTTTCGTTTTTTTATTTTTTTTATGACACGATATTACCTCAAGATGCATTTTAGACCATCAAACATAATGCAGGACTAAAACTTTTTTGCCTGGGACAAAATTGCCTCCGACGGCAGGGGCTCTGCCCCTGACCCCAGCTATATCAACCACCTGGTTGCGAGTACAAATTAAACGATGCGAGTGGAATGCTAGTGGATTTGTGGAATGTTTCAATGTTATCTTACGTAATATTTCATTTCTTTAATAATAACTGGTTAATTCATAGAGCACTCCATATTCCCAGATAGAAGTATAATTTACAAGACCTACATGTTTTTTTGGTTTTTTGGCTCTTTCAAGCTCTGTGTGAACATCATACGATGATATCGCAGAATATACCCAATAAAAAAATTAAATCGTGTAACTGACAAATTTAAATTTGCAAATGTCAATCGATTTCTATTTTATAGTCATGTATAAAATTGTAAGTTTTTTAACCACCAATTTGTGGATGGCACGTTACTTATTCGTACTATGTAATTGTTGACGTTTGTTTTGTTGCAGTCTGTGTCGTCTCGTCATGCGCTGATTGATGCCGTCAACGAGAGCGACCATCTGCTGTGCGATCTGGCTAGCTCAAACGGGACCCGGCTGGGGAAGGTAATAACCCTGGCCTAGACTTTATATTCAAACTAGGGACTGAGACATTGAATAATAACCGGTGTCTTGGGCATGCCAGCCACTCACCCCCTCATTATCACACGTCAAAGTGCCCAGATATCCCACATAACAACTGAATAGGGACCCGCCTGGGGAAGGTAATAACCCTGGCCTAGACTATGCATTCAAACTAGGGACTGAGACATTGAATAATAACCGGTGTCTTGTGGATGCCAGCCACTCACCCCCTCATTATCACACGTCGAAGTGCCCAGATATCCCACATAACAACTGAATAGGGACCCGGCTGGGGAAGGTTATAACCCTGGCCTAGACTATACATTCAAATTAGGGACTGAGACATCGAATAATAACCGGTGTTTTGGGGATGCCAGCCACTCACCCCCTCATTATCACACGTCCAAGTGCCCAGGTATCCCACATAACAACTGAATACAGTTCCTGTAGGTGGAGTAGCAGCAAAATTAGCAATGGTTATGTCTTAAAATGCAAATTAGCTAGCAAAATTAAAAACTTTGTTTTTTTTTTAATCCGCACCATTCACCACAGGTTTTTGGGTTTAATCCTAGATTTATAACTGGAAGCGAAAGGTAGACATTAGCAGTGAGGCTAATTTTTCTAGGTGGGCACATTTTATTAATGTATAATGCCATCCCTCAGTATTCAAATTTGGTTCCATTATTTTTTATGATCTAGATATGAACGATATAATACTCGAGGATTGAAATCCCGTAGCAGAATTGTGTTAGAATTGGGAGAACACATGAAATTATATGAAATTATAAAAAATGCCCAACCAATGTTAGAATGTTAATGCAATGTGTTGATTTCTAGATGGCATTAATCTCGAATGTTCGCTACCATTTATGCGATGGTGCGAACATACTGTTTGCGGACGTGTCTGCGAATTACCATACGATCTCGACCTCCCCAAAAGGTAAGAAAACCAAAGTATACTACAACTATGGTATCTAGTTCCTGATATTTAGGCCTATGTGTAAGTTCTTATGTTTAAAAAATTAGTTATCAATCACCAACAGTAGATGAGAGAGAAGTATTTTCCATATTTATTAGGTATTCTTTGTTGTTGCTTGAAATATGTATAGGTGTAATTTTTAAACCTACAAACTCGAAACTGAAATCGAGGTCAGTATGTACAATACAGGCGCTGTCAAGGATGGTAGATGGGCCCACTGCCTGTGGCTAACATTCGATAGCATAGCCGGTACGATATATATGGTCTCCTGTGTTGTGAATCTACGTGACAGTTCCCAATCTCTTAGCTCAACTGCCTGAAATTCTCAGCGCCCGCCCCATTCATTTTGATAGTAGACGGATGAGGAATGCCGATGTTTCTAGATGGCGAGCTGGTGCCAGAAACGCCATACATTACCGACAATCGCTCGGTGAACCAGCTGTCGACAATGAAAACTGTCATGGAGTCGCCTTCTTCTGATACTTCGTTCGTTGAGCAGAGCCAACAGGTGCAAGTCAAGCAAGCTAACACTAATGGTAAGTCATTTTAGTTTGTGTGCCGTAATTCACTCTCAGTAGCCTGTCTCACCTTACTTTGCCAATACGTACTTTAGTAAAAATATTGTCCATCTATTGTAATGATGAAATGTGTTAGAAACGTTAGTATTGGTGTGCTTCAAGTCTTCAACTCTATTTCATATTGAAATAAATTTGTGTTACATGGTATACCCTACTTTAAATGTATTGATTTGATTTCTTTATAGCCATATGAACTGTGCTTTAGCATTCTTTTGAGTAACATTTTCTCCAAATCAATACGTATATTATGGTGCCAGGAGCCAGTAGGGCTGAGTCGTGTAAACGTTTAAACTTTAAACGTGTACACGCTTAACCGCGATCCCATACATCACCGACTAATTCCCCCCCCTCCCCCCCCCCCCCACCCCACCACAGGCATTGCTTAGTGTGTGGGGTCAAAATAACTGTGGACAGTTGGACACAAAAAGGGGGAGAATATAATCAACAATGAATAATAATAATAAATCACACGTGTTATTGCGTTGAAAATTTACAACTATCTTTTTTATTATCACTTTGTGGTTGTGCTATGTTTAAACGTTTGAACTAAAAAAATTCGGAAAAATAAACGTTTATAAAATTAAACGTTTTCTCCCAGCTCTACCAGCCAGACACTAGAGTTAGCCGGAGTGATTCCACTCTAGAAATGAACATTCACATTCCATCGTATGTAAGCACATGTTAATTAATTTTCAGAGTACCATTGCACCCCCATGATTAAGATTGCAGTCTCATACCACAGATAAGGGATTGTAGAATCTGTTCTGTTATCTGTGCTCATACCATTCACAATTGGTGCACAGCTTTTGCTGGCGAGTAAGCCCTGCGGTATGAAGTGGGACTATAGGACATCATAAGCTCACACAACAAGATGAACGTACGGTTTTTATTATGACGAAGAGGTCTCAGAAGGAGCGTTTTTAATTTTTATTTATTTGTAAATCTGCTTTAGCTTTGGTGGCTGCAATCTTTATTTATTTTTGCAATCTTTACATATGGCTTAATTATGTTGTGACTTGTAGTATCCTTAATTAATTTGTAATATCTCATGTTGTGGTCCTCTTGAAATTACATAACATTTATTCAAAACTAAACAAAAATCATATACGAGTTTGAATTCGTTTCCACATGATTATTGCAAGTATTTTAATTTAATCTATCTTGATCACTAGTATGTTCTATTAATTAATAAATGCAAAAGGCAGAAAGGTATCTCTAGTAAGTGGAGGTACCTAGTCAGCTTTTCAGCAACATATGCAAAGCCATTTCCAACGACTATAATGAGGTAGTTAATGTCTTAATTTATTTTACCAGGTGTAGCGGCTGCATCTTCTATCAATCCGCCCGTATGCAAGGATCCGCAGGCGTCAATAGACCGCTCTCTCTTGGATGGAGATGACGACATGTTTGCCGAGATATCGTATCAAGACATCAGCAAGCAAAGCGGCTCAGACGACAGCTTCTTCCGAGCTCCGGCGCAGAAATCGCACCACGGAAGTTCACTCGAATCTCCAGTCGTGGACACAAAGCCCGTCGCGAACGCGCCTATCCCCACTACGGAAGCTTCACGTTTTCCTCCAGAGATGGCGACCGAATGCGACGACGAGTCCCAAGCGGACAGAGAGTCTCCAAGTTTGTTGGCAGCTAGTGAACAAGAGCTTGCAGAACTTGTGGAAAACCCGTCGACACGCACATTGGACGAAGATGCATTGCTAAGAAACAAGTATTTCGGGTCCGTAGTGAAGGTTCTTGAGCATGAATTCGATTCTGATGAAGACGCGGATGAAGATTCGAACCCTTTAAGTAACGTCATTGGAAGAAGGCCAAATGAAACGTCGAAAAGCGAAACGGAGAAAGCGATTTCTCAAGAATCTGATGGCGACGAAACGGACCTTGAAGATTCCTTTGATTTCCCAAGCAAAGATGTACTGAAAAAGACTGAAAACATGGCGAGCAATTTGGAGAAATTCACAGGCGCTAACATTGAATTAGATATATCTTTACCTGCTGAAAAAAAGCCTCCGAGCTCGGGCGAGGAAACAGACCCGGGTGACATTTGCAATGCCAAGACTCAGAAATTTATTAGAGCAAAATCCCAGTTGCCTGAATCAACAGGCCCAAGTGATATTAACACTGCAGAGACACAATTTGAGTCAAATGCCGTGGTTTTAGTGGATTCGGGGGATGAAACTGACCCCGAGGATATCTACGACGCCAAGACTCAGAAATTTGTACGAGAGGAACCCAAATTGTCTGAATCAACAGGCCCAAGTGATATTAACACTGCAGAAACACAGTTTGAGTCTAAAGCCGTGGTTCTAGTTGACTCGGGGGAAGAAACCGACCCCGAGGATATCTACGATGCCAAGACTCAGAAATTTGTACGAGAGGAACCCAAATTGTCTGAATCAACAGGCCCAAGTGATATTAACACTGCAGAAACACAATTTGAGTCAAAAGCCGTGGTTCTAGTGGACTCGGGGGATGAAACTGACCCCGAGGATATCTACGACGCCAAGACTCAGAAATTTGTACGAGAGGAACCCAAATTGCCTGAATCAACAGACCCAAGTGATATTAACACTGCAGAAACACAGTTTGAGTCAAAAGCCGTGGTTTTAGTGGATTCGGGGGATGAAACTGACCCCGAGGATATCTACGACGCCAAGACTCAGAAATTTGTACGAGAGGAACCCAAATTGTCTGAATCAACAGGCCCAAGTGATGATATTAACACTGCAGAAACACAATTTGAGTCAAAAGCCGTGATTTTAGTGGATTCGGGGGATGAAACTGACCCCGAGGATATCTACAGTGCCAAGACTCAGAAATTTGTACGAGAGGAACCCAAATTGCCTGAATCAACAGACCCAAGTGATATTCACACGGATGAAACACTCATAAATTCCAAGATTTTGGGCTCAGTTGATTCCGGCGATGAAACGGACACTGACAACGTCTGCAATGCCAAAACTCAAAATGTTCAAGCTGCCAAACACGAATCAAACAAGTCGCTTTGTAAATCTCCAAGTCAAATGGGTGAAATCAATATTCATTCTGCAATCACGCCTGCTAATTCAAAATTAATCGTGAATAAAAAGTCTGGATCTGACGTAGGCCTGCATGGTGAAAATATATTCAGTGTCCCAACTCAAATATGTACAACATTGAAACTTTCGAAATCAAATGAAGCATCGGATGGAAGTGGCGTGCATAATGCGAAATCTCCAGCTTCGAGAAGTGTTCATTCTCTTGGTAACAAGTTTCCCGTAGTTACCAATTCTGAAGACATTGTTAAATCACGACTGACTGAGCCTTTGAAAAAAAGACCTTGCTTAAGCCTGTCCAGGACAAAAACAGCAAACAGTCGTGCGGACATACACAACGCAGAAACGCAAGTGAATGTTGTTAAGGAATTCAATGGAGCAAACTCAACAATGCCTTCGGATGAAGAATGTTTGGAAGCAGAAATTATTCCTACTGATATCCACTACGCAGAAACGCAAGTGAGTTTTTTGAAGGAATTCAATGGAGCCACCTCAACACAGCCTTCGAATGAAGAATATTTGGAAGCGGAAATTATTCCCACTGACATTCATTACGCAGAAACGCAAGTGAGTGTTGTTAACGAGTTGAATGGAGCCACCTCGACAAAGCCTTCAAACGAAGAATGTTTGGAAGCGGAAATTATTCCTGCTGATGTTCACAACGCAGAAACGCAGCTGGAAGGAAGTATCCGCGCCGAACACGAGCCAAGCATTCACGATGCAGAAACGCAGCTGGAAGGAATAGTCCGCGCCGAACACGAGCCAAGCATTTACGATGCAGAAACGCAGTTGCCGATTTCCAGTGAAAAGCCTGCGTCGTGTGTTGCCAAAACTGCACAGCTGGACTCCAAATCTGCCATTTCAACGGATCGGGAAGCATCAACGGAACGAAAGACTAGAGTCGCCGGAAAAGAGTCTGTATCGTTTGAAAGCACTCGGGACTCCGACGACGAAACCAACCCCGAAGAGATATTCAAAACTATGCAGGCGTGTACTAGTAAGCTAAATCAGGGCCGTGCAGAGACGTTCTTTACGGTAACCAATCGAGTCGATCGTCGAGATGACGTCCGCAAGTCGAGATCTGTCGACACAGAGTCAGGAGATGAAACTGACAGATTAGCCGTCGTAAGCGACCTCGGAGGTCGAAGTTCGAGGGTTGCGCCGGGTCGTAGAGTGACCGCGAAGGACATTCTCAATGCGGACCTGATCGTGGACACGGACATATTCACCGCGGATACTCAGAGACCCGACTCAAAGGCAGTCGAGGGCGGAACGGCGAGCCCCGCAACCACTTCCGACGCCGACTCGATGCGAGTCAACCTTTCGTTGACCTCGGTCGAGGCTGCCGACGCGACGCCTCGACCGGTCGAGGCACATCCCGACGGTGAAGCTCGACTCGACACGTCAGACCTGGACGACCGATACTCGACCAAGTCGACTCAGCCGTGCGACGATAATTTCTCGGAATACAACAAGATGGTGGCGAACATGCAAAGGTGTGAATCTGGTTCGATTGTCGGAGGCGAAGACGAAACGGATGTATGCAAACGAGAAGCGCGACAAGAGACGGACAAACGTGACGCCGACACGAGTCTAGCTAGTGAAACCATCGAGTTGTCGGATAGCGATGACGATATTAAGTTGCCTTCTACGCAACACTTTATGTCTGTTCTTGCTATGGCACAAAGCAGTCACACTCAAGAGCTTTCTCAAGATCTACTCTCGCAAGATTTCTTTTCTCAAGACACGCAAGAGAATGGTCGGCCACAAAGAGTTTCGGCCAGGCAAACTCTACGTTCGAAGCTTGACCCGGGCGAGGCTTCGACTACAGAGAAACCGGGATCGTCCAACGTACGTGACGCAATGCCTATAATTGGTACCCGTACTAGGAATCGGAATTCAGCCAAACGAATAAAGGAAGTAGAAGAAATCTTTAACGTCGAAACTTCGAAGACTGCGGACGAAAAAGAAAGCAATTCTGAAGAATCAACGCAAAAGTCGACGCTTGGCCCAGAACGTAAAGTGGATGCGCCTGTAAAGACAAACCGTATAACTCTCAAGAAAGGAAATTCGCTCGAGTCTGAAAAGCGGGCCGAGATCGTTGGCGAACCCTCCATTCCTAACGAGTCGCTAACCAACATGGAAACATCTGGTAAAACAGTAACGGAAGTGGAAGACCGAAAGGAGATTAAGGCTACCAAAAGAAAAAGAACTGTTGCAGCTAGTAAGATCAAGGTTTGCGAAGAAGCAGAATCCAAGGTCGCTGACGATACTAGCGACGGTGGCACAGCTTCATCTTCAGGTAGGCTCTCACGGCTGCGTAAACCTTCTTGGAAGGTTCGAGAGGGCTTCTCAGACTCCGGAAGCCATTTAACGATAAAGCTTGCAAAAATTACATCGAAGGGTAACGCGTCTCGTATTTCTTCTCCAGCAAATGTGGCCGAGGTAGGAAATAAAAATAAAACTACAAGAGCTGAGAAAGGTGCACCCTCTAAGCTCGAACCTCCAGATAATGTTGAAGTTGAAAAAGCTCAGCCTGATACTAATACTAGGGGGAAAACTGGGAGCAGTGATGCATCAAGCCCTCCTCCAAACCCGAAACAAAGGATCAAACGACGAGGGAACGATTCTAGCCAAGAGCTGGTTGCCGAACGTTTCTCACAAAGCGAGGGCAATATAGACAACACGCCAGAAGAAGATATCCCTGTGTCTCAGCAGTTGGCCACCGAGGCTCCCAGTCCTAGTAGACAAAAGCGAGGAAACGTGTCGAAGGATAGAGAGATTCTATTGCCTGTACTTGTTGATACTAAAAGGGTGGCGGAAGAGAAGAAAGGTACGGTGGCTGTAGAAAACTCTTCCCAAGAATCTGTTTCCGGCTCTCCTACTCGGGGTAGACGAAAGGGAAGTAAGTTGCCGAAGAAAACAGAGGCCCCAGAACCTTCGATCGTTGCGGAGACTAAGGTGCGAGGGAAGCAAGAGTCGATTGCCTCTCCTACTCGAGGCACACGTAGCAAGAAAGGTGACAGGTCAGAAGATAAGGAAATCTGTGTGCCAGAAGCGACAACTGTTACCACTGGAGGACGTGTAGAGGTTTCTGGCCAAGAACTTTTGCCGAAAACAGTGTCTGCAAAAAGAGGTAGCCAAATGGTTGACAATGGTCCCTTGGGAGAAAGCCCCTCTTTGGCAGCCAGTGTGGAAACTAAGAAGAGAGAAATGAGAGATACAAGAGCGGCGGAAGATGACCGCACGGCGGCAGCTAACAGTCCAGCCAAGAGGGGTGGAAAGAGTGGAGGAAAGTTGCAACAAACCCCCTCTGAGGCAGCCCGTGACGAAACTAAGAAAAGAGGAAGGTCAGACACTAGCGTGTCAGAAGACGACCACACGGCGGCAGTTATAAGTCCGGCTAAGAGAGGTGGGAAGAGTGGAGGAAAGTTGGAACAAAGCCCCAACGTAGCAGTCCGAGGAGAAACTAAGAAGAGAGGACAATTAGACACAAGTTCGTCAGAAGATGACCGCACGGGGGCAGTCAACAGTCCAGCCAAGAGGGGTGGAAAGAGTGGAGGAAAGTTGCAACAAACCCCCTCTGAGGCAGCCCGTGACGAAACTAAGAAAAGAGGAAGGTTGGACACTAGCGTGTCAGAAGACGACCGCATGGCAGTAGTTATAAGTCCGGCCAAGAGAGGTGGGAAGAGTGGAGGAAAGTTGGTACAAAGCCCCAACGTAGCAGTCCGAGGAGAAACTAAGAAGCAAGGATCATTAGACACAAGCTCATCTGAAGATGACCGCACGCCGGCAGTTATAAGTCCGGCTAAGAGAGGTGGAAAGAGTGGAGGAAAGTTGCAACAAAGCCCCAACGTAGCAGTCCGAGGAACAACTAAGAAGAAAGGACAATTAGACACAAGCTCATCCGAAGATGACCGCACGGCAGTAGTTATAAGTCCAGCCAAGAGAGGTGGGAAGAGTGGAGGAAAGTTGCAACAAAGCCCCAACGTAGCAGTCCGAGGAACAACTAAGAAGAAAGGACAATTAGACACAAGCTCATCCGAAGATGACCGCACGGCAGTAGTTATAAGTCCAGCCAAGAGAGGTGGGAAGAGTGGAGGAAAGTTGGACCAAAGCCCCAACGTAGCAGTCCGAGGAGAAACTAAAAAGAGAGGACAATTAGACACAAGTTCGTCAGAAGATGACCGCAAGGCGGCAGTTATAAGTCCAGCCAAGAGAGGTGGGAAGAGTGGAGGAAAGTTGGACCAAAGCCCCAACGTAGCAGTCCGAGGAGAAACTAAAAAGAGAGGACAATTAGACATAAGTTCGTCAGAAGATGACCGCAAGGCGGCAGTTATAAATCCGGTCAAGCGAGGTGGAAAGAGGGGTGTGTTAGAACAAAACCCCACTGTGGCAGCCCATGTCGAAACCAAGAAAAGAAGAATGTTAGACAGTGGTGCGTCAGAAGATGGCCGCAGTGTAGCCAAACGGGATGGAAAGAGAGGAGCAAAGGTGGAGCAAACCCCCGCCGTCGCAGCCCGTGAGGAAACCACTAGTGCGTCAGAAGATGACCGCAGTGTAGCCAAGCGGGGTGCGAAGAGAGGAGCAAAGGTGGAACAAGCCCCCGCCATAGCAGCCCGTGAGGAAACTACTAGTGCGTCAGAAGATGACCGCAGTGTAGCCAAGCGGGGTGCGAAGAGAGGAGCAAAGGTAGAGCAAACCCCCGCCATGGCAGCCCGTGAGGAAACCACTAGTGCGTCAGAAGATGACCGCAGTGTAGCCAAGCGGGTTGCGAAGAGAGGAGCAAAGGTGGAGCAAACCCACGCCATGGCAGCCCGTGAGGAAACCACTAGTGCGTCAGAAGATGACCGCAGTGTAGCCAAGCGGGGTGCGAAGAGAGGAGCAAAGGTGGAGCAAACCTCCGCCGTGGCAGCCCGTGAGGAAACCACTAGTGCGTCAGAAGATGACCGCAGTGTAGCCAAGCGAGGTGCGAAGAGAGGAGCAAAGGTGGAGCAAACCCCCGCCGTCGTAGCCCGTGAGGAAACCACTAGTGCGTCAGAAGATGACCGCAGTGTAGCTAAGCGAGGTGGAAAGAGAGGAGCTAAGGTGGAGCAAACCCCCACCGTGGCAGCCCGTGAGGAAACCACTAGTGCGTCAGAAGATGACCGCAGTGTAGCCAAGCGAGGTGGAAAGAGAGGAGCAAAGGTGGAACAAACCCCTGCCGTCGCAGCCCATGAGGAAACCACCAGTGCGTCAGAAGATGACCGCAGTGTAGCCAAGCGAGGTAGAAAGAGAGGTGCAAAGGTGGAACCAACCCCCACCAAGGCAGCCCATGAGGAAACCAAAAAGAGAGGACGATTAGTAGACACAAGCGCGTCAGAAGCCGAGCGGACGGCGACAGTTAGCAGTCCAGCCAAGCGGGGTGGAAAGAGAGGAATGTTAGAACAGAACCCCACGATTGCAGCCCGTGAGGAAAGCAAGAAGAGTAGAATGTCAGACAGTGGTGCGTCAGAAGATGACCACACGGCAGTTAAGCGAGGTGGGAAGAGAGGAACAAAGGTGGAACAAATCCCCACCGTGGCAGTCCATGAAGAAACCACTAGTACGTCAGTAGATGACCGCAGTGTAGCCAAGCGAGGTGGAAAGAGAGGTGGAACGTTGAAAGAGGAAAGCAGCACCGTGACGGTCGTCAAAAGGGGCACGAGAAATAGAACAGACACCGCATCGTCAGAAGACATCTCGGAAGCCTCCGTCACTGCTGTCGACACGCGAGGAAGGGGGAAGAATCTTATTGCCGCGGTACAAGGAAGAGTTGACGCGAGGGAAGAAGTCGCCGAACGTTCGCCCGAGAAAACGACTCGCGGACGTAAAGGCGTTCGTAAAAACGACGGCTTTGCCACTCCGTCCGAAGTGATGGACAGTCAGGGAAGTAGGCGAAAGGGAAAGAAGACGGTCGAAAGTGACGTGGGAAGTACGGGCTCAAGTGCAGCGCTTGACACCACGGTTGAGTACGACAAGCCCTCGCCTCGAACGAACGCGAGCTCGCTCGGACAGAGGAGGGGAAGGAAAGAAGAAGCGGTGCAGGAAAGTAATGAAAGTGGTGGTGCAACTACTAAGCGAGGAAGGCCGAGGAAAGTGGAGCCCAAGACGGACGAAACTAATAAAAGAACCGAAGAATGTGTGATACCTGCGAAGAAAGGAAAAGCTGGTTCACAAGGCAGCGTAGTCTCCAAACGGAAAGTTTCGGGATCGCCACGGACAGCCGGTAGAGATTCTTCACTGTTGAGGGTAAGGAACTATAGATGCTCGTGTGCTATGTCATGTTTTTTCTAGTAGTATTCCGTTCCATTAGAGGTATAAAAGGGTCTAAAAACACATTCCAGATAAAGAACATACGTTTATTAAGTTTGTAATTTAGTGCGTTTGATGTTTGTGTAATTTAAAAACCGTTTAGGCACACTACAAGTAGTTTTTATGATTGTTCAATAATTGGCACCATTTATTAGTATTACTTAAAATTTCAGTTACAAGTCCATGTTTATTTTCTGCAACATTTCAGTCTTATCGGACCTCCTGTGACGTTCGCACATGCTGTAAATCAAAGTCAACTTATGAAACGTACCCTACTAAATGGCAATTATTTTTGCTCAGTAGGTATTAGGTATATTATCTTGTCCCATCTTATCATGTTGGCAATGTTTTTCAGAACGGGCGGCTTCAGCCTTGCGTCCTGTTCACCAGCTGTGCTGACTCGATGCAGGCGCTCGCTGTTAATAGACTCGGTAAGTTGTTGCGACCGGTTTCTTTGTCCAAGCGTTGTCCAAGCGTGCCACCGTAATAAGGATGGCTTTGTTGTGCTCCATCCCCCCATGTGCATTGTGCATGCTGCTGCCTCTGCACAACAAAAGACATTTCGTTATAAAGACGTTTGTTCTAAAGAAGTTTCACTGTAGTAATAACTCCCTGCAATGGATTTGCCTGTGTGTACCGTTTAGGGATGACATCGGGTGGTAAAATCTGGATTCGATTCCAGCCCCTCAAGGATTCGGGTAACCCGAATCCTAGAAGTGTAAATCACGTCGCTCAACATGTTATTTGAAGGCCATTGATCGCCCGTGGCAGAAGCTGCCAGCGTGCGTTCTGTCAGCCAGTGATGACGGTCGGAAAGGGGTAGGGGTAGGCCGAGAGCCAGTGGGAGCACAGGCAAACCAGAACTTGCCCGCAGCAATCACACCACATAAAATAGGCTTAGTCTATTTTTAATCAAGCCGATAATGGGTACATAACGGAGCGGGAAAGTATTTTACTGAATGGAAACAAGTCATTTTGTTATCACCATTGTTGGCACATTGTTGAAGCATACAACAATTCAACTAAAAATGTACCAGAACAAGATTTGAATCCTAAAGCGGCTGTTACACGGAGAAGTTAAAAAAGTGAAAAGAAAAAAGTAAAGAGAAAAGTTCTTTTTCTAGCCGTCACACGGGAATACACAGAGTTGAAAGAGAAAAGCGCGCGTGTGGCGTAACGCGTAACCTATCAGTATTTCTACAAAACTACAATGCGCTCTTGCGGCAAATGGTTGCAACTAGAAGACTGTAGTCGGTTTCTACGAAACTGGATCGTCGATGCATGTAAACAAATCACTGTTTCTTCTTCTTCGTCGCCGTCTTCTTACAATGGGGATAATTACATTAATATTTACAGCAATTGCAGCCTATTCCTCCGACGAATCCATCGGCATATGCGTTTTTAACTACAAGGCTACAAGCTGTCAAAGTGACAAGTTTTGTAGGCTAGAATAGCAATGTCTGGACGTCACAACTCTCCCGAGTCGTACTCAATGGCCGTGTCAATCGACCAATCAGCTTCAACTCTTCAAGGTCGTTTTTCTTTTCACTCTTTACTTGTCGAGCAGTGTTCAACTTTTTGCAGAACTTTTCACTTTTCTCTTTTTTCACTTCCTAGTGTGACAGCAATGCGAAAAGTCCCATAAGCTACAAGCTATCTCTTCAAGTAAAAGAGTAACTTTTCTCTTTACTTTTTTCTTTCCACTTTTCCAACTTCTCCGTATAACAGCCGCTTTAGAACGGATTCGGGTAATTTTTGGATTCGGGTAACCCGGATACCCGATGTCATCCCTAGTACCGGTACATTCCTGTTTGTGAACACTGTACTTGAATGTGTGTATTGGCCTCGTGCAGGAGGCTCCGTGGCCGACTCCCCGCAGAGCTGTACCGTGTTTGTGACGGACCGGATTCGCCGCACCTGCAAACTACTCGCCTGCGTGGGCAAGGGTATCCCCGTCGTCTCGTCCTCATGGCTGACTGTCAGCACCAAGCGTGGCGCCTTCCAGGGTAAGTCTTTCGTTATACGGGTTGACATTGAAATAGACATGTTACGTATGATTTTTGGTTGCAGACGAAACAAAAGTATAATCTCTCTTTTTGTTTAACATTTATCGGTATATGGTGTATTGTTCCTGGGCCCTTATTCTGTAATTATCCCGCTTTGGATGCGGGCCGATATGGAAACAATTGAGAAATTATAACACTAGTATTGGATATTATTGAGGCAGTTATATTGTTGTGGAACCGCAATTGTTACCATATCGCCCGCTTTCGACCCAAAGCGGCCCGCTTCCATAGCGGGATAATAACAGAATAAGGGTCCTGAAGGGGTTGACTCGAAGGTTTCCCATAGAATAGCAGAAGAACTAACTATTCGCTCTCTCAAGGGCGAATTATTGTGACGTCACTATCTAACATGCCGGCAACAACAGATAATTTTGGTGGTCTTTGTTTACAAACAAGGGCAATATTATCCAATCCCCACATAGCTCGACTGTGCACGCTACGTTAGTACCCTTTTGGCTCTAGGGACAAGTTTTCCCACTAGGAAGCGTATCCAAGCTCTGCGATCGCAAATGTATACGAGCCTGTGACCTGACCCAGAGGCAAGGAGCATTTGTTTGCATAGGGTGTCGGGAGTAAATGAATCCATTGAATGTAATGTAATGTAATGTTTCTCAATCCAGGCTAAAGAATGCAGATAAACGCAATGTGATAGTGGATAAACGCTTGATGTTCATGGTTTGCTGGTTATGTGGTATAATGTCAAGCTTTGCTTCAATTATTTTTTTAATTCTTGCACAATTCACTCATATGTGCGGCACTGTGACGTGCGATAATGCAACGAGCTAATTTCTTCGTCTTCTTTGATTGACATTGACATATTTATGTCATCATGTGTCTTGACAACCAAGACAAGCTAATGTGTGATAGGTGTGCGGTGCGTTAGAGTAATAATTTATTATTACTTATTTATTTATTTATTTTTTTATTTATTTATTTATTTATTTATTTATTTATTTATTTATTTATTTATTTATTTATTTATTTATTTATTTTTTTTTTTATTTTTTATTTTTTTTTATTTCATTTTATTTCATTTCTCAATTTTTTTTCTTGTTCTTGACTATATTTTATATAGTTCAGTAGTTTGTTTTGTTTTTGTTGTTATTGTTATTTATGATTTCATTATTATTAATTGTTTGCATAGCTTAGTTTTATTTAAGGTCAGGCTTTGTAAATCAGTGTTTATAACTGAATAGGATAGACATTAAATAAATAAATAAATAAAATGTACCCTCGTCTGTTGATCTTAGATCCGTGGGACTTCTTGGTGGCCGATGCTGAATCGGAGAAGAAGTTTGGGTTCAAACTGAGTGCGGCCCTACAGAAGGCAAAGACCTCGCTGCTACTCACGGGCTACAGCGTATTCGCGACAGCCAACGTCAAACCACCCCCTGCAGAGATGAAAGGTAAGCTTATCTTCTAGAGAGCAAGTGTGAGAGATATTCGCAAAAAAAATCACAGTGGATTGGATTAGAAAGCAGGCAAAGTAAATAAATAATGAGCCTATGTACCCTAAATCGACCATATACTGTGATGTAAGTTACATACATGACATTTTATTCATGTAAGTAGAATGCTACTTGTGGGTAATTTTTCCACATAGGTTTACAGTTAATTTTTTATTGTGATGCTAATTATCAGAGGAATATGTAATTGGAGTGAAATTACTCTGGGAAGATTGTAACACATGGTTTATGGGACTACATATTATTTATTGGCTTGACGAATTTTACCTATATTTAAAAGGCAGCCGCAAAACGTTACTGGACGGAATGTTAATAGTTCACGTATCGCCTAGGTTTATTTAGCTTTGCAGTTGAAAGCTAAATTGTTGTTCATAGCCTACTACCACGGCCTATCCCTCGAGATATGCAAAAATGGTGACAACGAAATTTGCAAATTTTTTAAGTTGCAGTAATCTCTTCAAATTCAGTTGGTATGGTAGCTGGCACACAAATCACCTGACTTGTGATTGAATGGGACCAATTTAACTAGTTAATTTTTGTGGTATTATAGTTGAAACTGCAAACTAGCAGAAAAATTAGCAATTATGTCTTAAAACGTGATATACATATATAGTTCATGAAATTGAATACTGAAATTTGAATTTGAGCTCAAAATTTAAATTGATTGTCTCTATTATTGGTTTTCTTTAAATTCAATCGCATGTAAACCATCCTGGAATTTGTGAAATTGATTGTTGGACTTCATTCAAAATGAAATAACAAACAATAAAAACTATGCTTATCATGCGCAGCTATCTTTTTTTTACTTAGGTCTACTGTAGCAAATTTGTTTTTTTTAATTCGCTCTCTCAAGGACAAATTATGTCATCAATTTGCACAAAGCTAGATGATAAGCGTGCTACATTCGTACTCCTTGGCTTTAGGGACAAGTTTTCCCACTAGAAAGTGTATCTAAGCTACCTATGCGATAACGAATAACAAAAAATCGCGATTTTCTGTTTTCGAGCTGCGAATCATCAAAAGTAAAAAAAAATTGTTTAGTTCATCCTCAGTCACAACCCTCGACAAATCACTGTAAATCTAACACGCCAAAGTAAATTCCCACTCGCCGACAAAGTTTGGGGGGGGGGGGGGGGGCGGGATACTTGTGATTTTTAGGTTTAGGTGAAATTAGGGCTATACCTAGATAGTTTGTTACTGAAAGTGTACTATCAGTGTGATAGTACATAGGCCTACATTGCTAAATGCACGATTAATTGAGACCCAACTTGAAAGTCAAGTTCAGCGTTCTCAACACAATTATCAAAGGTGTGGCCACACTAGTTGCTCGTTAGATTTTATTCTCGTACCTACGTACATCAAGAGCTGTAGAGTAGACTACTTCTAAAACCATAATACATCAAAATGAAGGCCTAATATCGTCTGCCCTTCTGTCTGCCGCTACCGTCCGTCCATGTGTGTACACGTACCCGTGGCGTCCTTCTGTCCATTGTGGCCGCCAATAGGCCATGCCTTGTCCGGGTGATTGCCCTAATGCATTGCAACTCGCCAATAGGTTTGTTTGTTTTACATGCAAAGTGTAGTGTAACGTGTAAGTGAGTGTAGGCCAATTGTAGGCTTTTACACTTGATTTTGCTTCGCGTCACCCAGAATAAGAAAACGCTTTTGTCTACACCCTACACTAAGCTTTACACTGACCTACTTACGTTTTGAGGTTATGGTGTGCATGCTCATATTATTTCCGTATATAGTCCAAAAGAACCCTAATATACATTTTCTAATAATTTTAAGTGCATTAATTTATTATTTAAGTGCACCGGTTTTACCATCGGTGGAAAAAGAATGCGTTTTTTTACTTTTTTATGATTAGTGATCTTCTTATTTTGAACTGACACATTTGTTTGGCGCCTTTAAATTACACTACACTTGCTGCATGAGCCGAAAAGCAGTTGTAGAAAAACAAACGCCTTACACTTAGCTACACTTAATACCCAAACGCCTTTTAGAGAGATTGAGCCTACACTAGTGTAAAGTGTAGGTTAGTGTAGGTAAAACAAACGAACCTATTAACAATGTTGCACTCACCAATGGCGAGCTGGCGAGTGGAATTATCGAGGGTTTCTCAGTCATACCCGTCTTCCTGCAGGTATCGTAGAGGGCTGTGGCGGCTCGTGGCTAACGCGAGCGCCGGCCCGCTGGCCCCAACAACACTTCGTGGTGTCGTGCGAAGAAGATCGAGCGTCGTGGCCCCGGTTACACAAACCCTCGACGATTGTCAGCGCCGAGTTCCTCCTGTTGGGTGTACTTCAACAGAAGCTCGACTTCAAGACCCACCTGCTGAACTAGTACTTGTGCCGAGAGTTGACGTCGTTTTTATGCTCTGCTATTATTAGTTGTCTTTACAAAACGTCTCCTGTCAGCCGAGTCATCGGGTTTACTTGTTAGCTTGCTGGAGGAGTGGATCGATACCGGAATTTGCCGTTTTTATTATTTTTTTTATGATTTTTTAATGATGTGATACCGATACGGAAAACGGTATCTGTGTTCTGCAAACGAAGTTCTGCTATGGACTGTAAAAATTATTTGCTAGATAGGCAATTGTTATTTACTTTATTCGGGGCTATATTAATACATAATATGTAGGCCTATCCGACTTCGTATCGATAAACGTAAGAATGCTGATTCTGCCTATAACAGATTCTCAGTAGGTTTCGTTGTATCTCTACTTCCTGGTCTGGTGGTGAATGTGTACAAAATACTTGAAAAGTACAAACTAATTATAGTCCCACTGAAAAAACCAGGCCATACTTACACGATGTCCCGTTATCATCGACAATATCCTGCACATTTCTTGGCATTTGTAGAGTGTAGGCAAATATTTATAGAAAAGGAGAAAGGCTTTAAGATTGACATGTAATTTTTTGTGTATCTGAAGTTGATCCCAAATCAAGAAATCGTAGACCTAATCTAATGTTAACTAAATTGTTTCATAGTAAGTAAGTAGTGTAATAGATATAAATGGAACAACCAGCATTGGCTGACCCAAACTCAGGTCCTGCATTTTACAGGGATGCGCTGTGATCACCGAAACACCACAACTGGTTAATCTCTAGGGATGTTACAAAACACATTTTTTTTTTCTTCAATTCTTAGAAATTGTGTACGTCATTCATAATTTTGAGTTTGGCTAGATATTATTGATGTAGTACAAGTCTGATTGCCTATCTATTGCTTTGATTGTTTTCCATGGCATAAATATGGGATTATGTATCATTTCTATGACAGAGATATTGCTAGAGGAATTGTAAAGGCTTCTCAGCTAGCTGAAGCATGGTTACTGATTATGTAGTAGGCCTAGGCCTGCCTACTCATGTATGAAGAAAGTTGTGAATTATTTTCAGTTGCACCAACTAGTATCCAATTTCTTTCTTTACCCAAGTACATATTAAAAGCACGTTATGTGAAGTCTTCCGTAGTATCTTCAGGTCCATGCAGTATTTGGTGAACAATTCCCTTAGGCCAATGTTCCCTCTATGTTTTTGATGATACGCACAAGCCAACCCGAGCTAAAAATACGATTTATTGACGTGTCATCATCATTGTAGCATTTTTATTCATTGTTTAGTAGCGCTTCGTAATCGAGTTTGACATTTTGATTTAACTTTTATATTGTTACTGATTTTTGATAGCCTTATGTGCTAAACCGTATAAAACACGTTTCTTGATATGGGATTTATAGATTATAACTCGTATTGTATGTTATGGGCCATTGTAACGTTAGTTACGTCATAAGATAAAAATCCTTGTGAAATATTTATATTTTTTACGTAGATATATATATAAATAAATACATGCAAACTTGCGTGTAGAGTGTAGGCCTACTTTTTATTGTAAGTAGTACCTATTAATGTAGTATAACACAATTTTTCTCCCCTTAAGGAGTCTATGGTTATGAAATGCTACACTAATGCTGGTACAGACTGTTTAATGTGTATTCCTAATGGATCTTTCATACATACAGCATGAAGGTGTTTCTTTCCAATGTGGGGAGGATCTATTACTATGACTATGAGAAATGTAAGAAGTATGGAAGAGTATAGATCTATATATATTGTAGGCCTATGCATAGCATATTTAATAAATACTGTAATAATAGTTGGTAAAGTTCTAAAATTTATTTTGAGTTTGATTTAGTCATTAAAGATTAACTCTGGGACTGCTACATATTGATCTTTAAACAATTACAGCTACCGAAGACAGATACCTAATTTGGAAGTTTTGTTTCTAAAACAAAAAAAGAAAACTTATTTTTAAATCTTATTTAAATATAACCATGTCTTATGTGCAACTTTTTGTCAAAAACAAAATGTCTAGTATTCTATGATTTCTAGACAGCAAGCAATAATTGAAGTTGATTTGTTTGCCCCTTGATATCTGACTGCATGAACACGTGATCACTCATTAGTAGGCCTGTGCGAATATTCGAATTTCGAATAATATTCGTGAATAATTAGTAACCTATATTCGATTCGAAATTCGAATAGTAATTATTCTAAATTCGAACTATTTTGAGTCCAGCACTCACTAGTAGGACGTGTATTAAAAAGACCGCCAAAAGTACAAGAAGTTTGAATTTTCGCCGCTAGAGAGCAGATCTTGAAAGTGTAAAAAGTTTACAGTTTCGTCGACAGAGCACGTGGGTATCAAACGAAAAATTGTCTTCGACTTGAATGTGACAACAATACTGCGACTGCGCGGCGTCCGCGTGAGTGATGTTTTGAAGAATCTGGGTGCTTGAAGCTGCGATTTCAGTCGAGGATGTGCTCGGCGCGGCGGAGCGTGGCGTGGCGCGGATTCTCCTCTCCAGCCATTTCACTTGCAGATTGCACGATGCGCTATCTGTGGCCTAGGCCTAGGGCCCTAGGCCTAGCCTAGGCCTAGTCGTTTTGCTTACCTGTGTTGTTACAATCTTGCGCCACGTCCTTCCACGCTTGAACACGCAACACATTACTTTTATAGTGTTTGTGGAATATATTATACACGATTTATCTCTTTTCGACAGCCAACAATAATCTTTCGACAAAGTCTTCAGTCATTTGTTTGTTGTCGTAATCCCGATTTTTTATTGGTCATTCAAAGTGACGTCATGCCGAGCGTGGAGTTCGCCGGCTGAAATATTGAATATTTTCAATCCTCGGATAGAAATCCGCGGCTCTCCTCGCCTGAGAAATAGAGCACGCTGATTGGCTGCAATCTTCATCCGCGCCGCGCCACGCCGAGCACATCCTCGACTGAAATCGCAGCTTGAGATCTGAACTCGCTGCTGGTGATTTTTGTTGTTGTATGACATAAACAATGGAACTGGAAGACAGCGATCCGGATGAAGACGCGATTGCAAGGCTTTGGCAAAGAAAAACTTTTGGAAAGCATCTGAAGATGCCATAAGGGCCTAGGCCCTAGGTCTAGATAATATTCTAGTGTTTTCACTTAACAGTTTTTAACTTTATGCCTAGGCCTATACGATAGGCCTAAACTTTGGTTCTACTGAGTTTAGTTACCTTGGGCCTATCATTTATTCTTGTAGATTAAGGCTAGGCTGAGGCCTATGGTCTAGGCCTAGGCCTAGGCTAGGGCTTCATATCAAGTAAGACTTGTCGTGATTGTGGTAGGGCCTAGGTCTATCTAGGCTAGGCCTATGCACAAAATATGTGCCCCCCAACATCCTAGGCATTATGTTCATCCAGGCCTAGGCATATCAAGGCCTCCCTGGCTCACAACCATCTCGTGACATTAGCTTAGGCTTAGCCTAGGCTGAGACCATAGGCCTCAGCCTAGCCAATCCACAAGGATAAATGATAGGCCCAAGATAACTTAACTCAGTATAGAACCAAAGCCACACAAATTTAATCAAAGTACTGAATTAAGAAATACAGTTTTTCACGTCATTATTCAAAACTATTTGTGGATAAAATTATTCGATACTCGATATTCAAACTTTTTTCGTTTGAATATTCAGTATTCGATTCGAAGTGAAAAATCACTATTCGCACAGGCCCATTCATTAGGTATTGATGTCCATGCATGTAAAGAGGTTTCATGTCTTCAATAAACTGCAGCTGAGCCAAAAGTTGTTTCCTGTGTAGGCCTACCCACAGTCTCAAGGCAATCAGGCCTAATATGTACATAATTTAATAGTCTATACACCCTATATGTATTGTGAAATGTACACTTATCTATGAGTTGCTTCAATGATTCCTCATTCATTGCAAAGTGTTTAGATTGGTGAACAAGAAGGATTCCAACTGGTTACAATATTTGTTTGGACTGTACATCCTCTAGATAGATGCCAGTTGTTATGTTGTTGTAGGGGATTTAACAAAAGCAAAGTACATAATTAGGAAGGAATAGATGATTTTCAGAATTGATCTAGAGGGTTGTCTGCTCACTTTCTTGGGCATCTTCAAGACTGTTTTTTAAATTTAATTAAAGTTTCCATATCAGAGCAAATGGTGGATTTTTAGTAATGCATTCGAATAGTATCATCTGTAGGTAGCCTATGGACGAGTCCGAATATTATTCTTGATTTCATTCTTGTACTTGGTTCTAATTCTTACTCCAGTTTCACGTATTCGGACGAGATCCGGACATTACTTGATGCAAGTAACGACATTTGCGTACCGGTATGTAGGTGCTGAGTACCAAATATTGCCGCTAGAGACCGTTGAATGGTCATTTCAACTTCAAATTGATCGATTATCGCAATTCGATTGTATTATTTGATTTATTTCGACTGTAAATAGTAGATCGAATATCGCGCATGTATTGTTGTTTACAACCAAATGAACGTTAGGTTTATTCGTGGTTTGTTCTGTTGCAAAGTTGTATTTTGATGAGTGATTACCAATGGTAAAGCGGAGTTCACACACATAAGCTAACGATAAGGAATAGTGATTAAGAGCTAGCACCTAGACGTTCCGGTTCACACGCAGGAACTAGAATAACGAATGTCTATGATCTTCAAGAAAAGGATAGGCCTACGGGAAGGCCTATCTTATTACGTAATAATAATAATAAATATATAATAACTTTAGCTCTTATGACATCAGTAGTTTTTATCAGATTGGTTTTTGCAAAAAGACATCCTTGCTTCTGATTGGATGGACCAGAACATGGATAACGATAGGCTGGAAGTTAAAGTTAGTTAACTTTTCTTAACCATAGCGCTAGTCGTTAGCGATGTCATGTCGTGTGAATGCTTACACGCATTTCCGTATGTTCAACTTCCAGCCATAATCCTTAGCAATGTGTGTGACTTGGGCTTAAGGGAATTTCATTTAATAATTATATTACATTGTAGTAACTTTTCAAGGCCACAGGCTTGGACTTAAGATACAATTAACTCAGGTATGTTCTGACCTTTCTTGTTGGTCCGCCATGATCGAGAATGAAATCGAGTGTGCACTTTTTTAATTCTTGGTATAGTTTTTGTTCTCGCTGCCAAGACCGGCGCGCGACAGTATTCGGATACTACTTGGTACGTCACCATTGATAACGTAAAATCAAGACCGATTGTCGTTTTAGTTTGGTAGAATTCGGACATGTCCTATGTATGTTATCTGCATGCAGTTCACCAGAATAACAATGTACTGAAAATCCAAGGTATTTGTTATCTTTTGTTGTGGATGTGTTGGCTGCTACTTAATCTATTTGTTTTATTTCATAATTATTACTGTATTATTATATTATATAATATTAATATGTAGTCAGCCATATGAAATTTTGCAGATGTGCAATAGCTCTACTTGATTTTTGTTTTAATGTGATGGCTGGAAGGGTGACTGTTATAGTATTTGTTGTCATATTCAATCAATTCAGCTTTCGATGAATTTCATTTGCAACAAAAAGTTGGTAATGATGTATGCATACGAACAAAATTGAAAATATTACACAGGAAAAACAAATGGAATGGTTGAGATTTTCTATGCCAATGGATGGTATAAGTGATACATTAGTATAATGAATGGTTGGTGGTTGGTTGTTAATGGTGTTTCTTGCAATCCCACGTCAAGTTGAGGTATATATATGTACTGTGTAAAGCATAAAGCATGTCTGCATTATTTCTAATATAGGAGATAACACCAATCACGAGGAAGCAATGCCTGATTCGTCTAGTTCTATGATGTACGTAGTCCCACACGTGGAGTTTGTATAGTTTTATCTAATATCTTTGTTGTGACATTCTAGGCAAACGTCTAAATCCAAGACATGTTCAGAAATTTGACAAATCTTTTACATCTAGGTGTTCTTATGTTTATATTTTTAGCTTTTATGCTCCAGTTTCAATAGTTGCACATGCCCAATGCATGGTCTTGATCATTGTCACATTTTTAAACAACTGGATTTACATAGTTGTATGTGTGCCTTTTTATATTTCTACATATTTCATTTTCACTATCAATTATTTTTTATATTATGTTTAGAAGTGTCTGTAATGTGTCTTCATAATAAATACATTCCTCATTATTTTCAAATGTTATCAAATAGTACTTTATTGCTCTTACCTAATACAGTCCATTCTATTGACAAATGTCATGCAAATATTCAAATTCTGAGCGATATTTGTAAATATTTGTCTTCAATTCATTCAAAATTCAAAGTTTTACTATTGGCAATTTGGATTGTGTGGGGTTGTGGAATAAATAGAATCAATGAATGAATGGAGGTGGAATGAATCGAGTACAGAAAGTCGGGTTGTAAGAAAGAAGAGGTAGAACAGTATGTCGTCGACTGGCAGACGTAAGAGGATCTGCTCACAGGAAGTACAGCTGCTCGTTCAACGCATTGGAGGGCAGCTTGTGTGTGATCGTCGACTGGCAGACGTAAGAGGAACTGCTCACAGGAAGTACAGCTGCTCGTTCAACGCATTGGAGGGTAGCTTGTGGGTGAATTTACCGATGAGATAGGCCAGCTTGTGTGCATACTGTGTTGGGGCTGGTACGCGCACTGTTCCCTGAAATAGCATAAAACAGTGTCAGATGGGAGTGGGACACAAATACTGAAATATACAACCTGTCGGTTGTAACTTGTAATACAGGGCCCGGATTCACAAGAGGTCCTGAGTCTTTTTATGGTCTTATCTCTAAGACCGGCCTAACTTTGAACCTCTTATAAAACCAGGGAAATATCTTAGAACGGATTTTAAAACATATTATTGTATGTCCTTGTTCTCACCAGGAATTAGTAACTTTTTATGTGACCTGGGTCTGGTTTTACAAGATGTTCAAAGTTAGGCCGGTCTTAGAGATAAGACCTCTTGTGAATCCAGGCCCAGGACAGTGGCCTATACAGTATTTGCAGCAACACGTATGGAGTGCTGCTCGCAAGGTTAAATGATATGACTAAAGTAATATGAGTATGACATGTTTCTGATTAATGAATTTTTAATAGTACACTTGTAATCCTCTTTCTCTCTTCACTATTCTTATACCACCAGATTATGACCGTAGTTGGTACTTACACTCCAGTTGTAATACAAGTGCGTCATCTTGTAAGTCAAGCGCTGCATCCTGTCGGGAGTTAGGTTGATGTTGTCGCTTATGATGTTGTAGCTGGTTGGCGCGACAGTTCCTTGCTTCACAGACTGAGATACTAAGTAGAAATCGTATCTGGAAAGCAAAAAGCAAAGTTTTACGGTATGTGTAGTAGGCCAAATAGTTTATAAAGAGATGTGGGGGGGGGGGGGGGGGGCTAATTGGCAGCGAACAAGCAAACGATTAATTTAGACACATGACTATCCCTTGGGATTCTGTTAATTATAGCTTATTTGTTTCGATTATCCTATAAAGAAAATGCGTAAGAGAATATAAAAATGTATTTAACTTTATAATTACGTAATTCAAACTGAACGGGGAAGAGAAAATCACGTACATCACAAGGTATCAAAGTTCACCAACAGCTAAAAATGAATAAATGTGATCGGAGGTGGTGATTCCTAGACTAATTGAGTAATTGTAATTTTTAAATACTTATTTATTCCGAAATGTGGCATTTGATGAAAATTGGCAGAATTGAGAATTTTCAACTTGATTTATCACAAAAATGGGGTTTCGTTTTTTGCCATGGTTAAACGTATTATGCGGTGTTATTAAGTCTATTCCGTTTTTATCTCGAGAATCAAAAACATGTTTAAATCATAAGCATCATGAGTGGTCAGATAAGAACAGAAAAACCTGTCTTATCGAACTGGCACCTCACAAAATGGAAGCATCTCTCTCTGTGTCCAGGTTTCTGCAATGGAGGAGGAGTACTAATACTCACTACTGCTCACTACAGTACTACTCACTACTACTCACCGCTCAGGGAGGGTGATACACTCATCGACTACAGTTCCCGGGTCGGGGTTGCACTTGTCCTTGAAGATACGCGTGTTGATGCGTTTAGTCACGATTACAAACGACAGCTTGTAGGTGTCTCCGCCATAGGCTGCCCTCAGCCTCTCCTGCGACAGAAACAAGCCACGTGTCACTTGGGATACCATGTGTCACTTGAGCTACTGTGTCACTTGAGCTACCGTGTGTCACTCTGTAATCTAAACAGCTTGCTGAGAACGTAGAATTTAGTGAGAGTTAATGTCCAAAATACACACACAATACAAGCATTCTAATACCCACGTTACACGGTTCAATACTTTTGTCAAACTTATTGAATTCAAGGACAAAAAAGCATCAATTAATAAAATCTATATTGTTGCAGTTTTTTAGCAAACTGTTTTTGATTCGCTATTGTTCTTGAATTCAATAAGTTTGACGAAAGTATTGAGTCGTGTAATGTCAGCATTCTAACAATTAATTTTTAAATTGTCCCAAAAGAAAATTTAAATATGTCATTTTACTCTAATAAATTTTGTTATTCAAATGTTCTTAATTAGGTATGAGAGGTGTGCAGCATCATCTGATTACAAAAGTTAATTAAGAACATTTTGATAATTGAAACATTTATTGAAACAAAGAAACAATCATAGGTCTAAGTAATAAATTCTCTACGGGATGACAGATTTTGATTTACCGTACTTTTAGGACAATTTAATAACATTTTATAGCAATTTTAACAGACTGAAATTGGATGTTCCACAATAATAAGTCTCTTGCAATGAAGGTAATCTACCAAAGTCAACACAGAATAAGTTGAAATGCCCGGCCAATGGTTTTTCAGTTGGAAGATAACTATTAAGGCAAAATGATAGTCTCACTGTAAAACGGCAACAAATAAATGTTCTTTAATTAATTTATATTTTGAGAACGATACACAATATTGAAAAAAGTGACGATTGAGCAGGAGGCAGTTTTGTGAGAGCTGCAATCTGGATTAATAAAATTTCAAATATTGCTATCATTACGGTTGTGGTTTGAGAAGCCAATTAAGGAATTAATTATTAATTGGCTTTTCAAACAACAACCGTAATGATAGCAATATTTGAAATTTTATTAATCCAGATTGTAGCTCTCACGAAACTACGTCCTACTCAATCGTCACTTTTTCAATATTGTGTATCGTTCTCAAAATATAAATTAAAGAAGCTTAGTTTGTTGCCGTTTTACAGTGAGACTATCCTTTGCCGTTAATGAACTTTATGCAAGCACAGCTGTTGTGTCCCTTAAAGAGACACGTATGTTGCACATACCTTGAGAGTGTTCACCTCGTGAGACACAACGTAGGGCACCTGTCCCTCCCCGACACCGTCTCTATACATGACGATGCGCTCCGGCAGTGCCCCGCTGTTGTGTCCCTTAAAGAGACACGTATGGTGTACATACCTTGAGAGTGTTCACCTCGTGAGACACAACGTAAGGCACCTGTCCCTCCCCGACACCGTCTCTATACATGACGATGCGCTCCGGCAGTGCCCCGCTGTTGTGTCCCTTAAAGAGACACGTATGTTGTACATACCTTGAGAGTGTTCACCTCGTGAGACACAACGTAGGGCACCTGTCCCTCCCCGACACCGTCTCGATACATGACGATGCGCTCCGGCAGTGCCCCGCTGTTGTGTCCCTTAAAGAGACACGCATGTTGTACATACCTTGAGAGTGTTCACCTCGTGAGACACAACGTAGGGCACCTGTCCCTCCCCGACACCGTCTCGATACATGACGATCCGGTCCGGCAGTGCCCCGCTGTTGTGTCCCTTAAAGAGACACGCATGTTGTACATACCTTGAGAGTGTTCACCTCGTGAGACACAACGTAGGGCACCTGTCCCTCCCCGACACCGTCTCGATACATGACGATGCGGTCCGGCAATGCCCCGCCGTTGTGTTCTTGATAGCTGCGCAGACTCTGAGTCATCTGCAGAGCCATGAAGTTGGAGAGTTCCTCGTTATTGGCGTGCTCGGAGACGGCAGAGAAGTACCGCGTCATGGGTTTGTTCAGCGAGCACACCAGCGCTCCGTAAGACTTGTTCTTGTTCACGGTATCGTGACACACGTCGAAACCGGCCACCATCAGACCCTGGAACACAGGTAGGCCGACGTCTGAATTCACAAAACTTTTTAAATAAAAAATGGTATTTCTTCCCTATAACTGATCAGGTTTTACTCACTTTTTTCACTTTTTTTCTCTGTGTAAGCCTAGGCCTACCTCATGTCCCTTTATTGGGGTTCAAGATCAACATTCCCCCTAACCTTTAGTAATTTATACCCAAATAATAAATTACCCCTTCTTCAATATACGTCAAGAGTGTTCTTGAAAAATATTCATATAGATAGGCCTATATATATATATATATTTGCTGAAAAGTCTTGCACTGTATAAAATGAGTTGTCACACAAAAATTCGTTCAGATTATTTTTTAAACTCCCCCCTTCGTCCCTTTTTGTTGTTTTACGTATAACACAATAGAGGTAGGTGTATCCTACCGATAGAGGGATGTCCACAGTCCATGGGGCTCCCCCTATCTTGCAGTTCATCTGTATAGCAACCTTGGTGGCAATAGACATACCCACCCCTGGCTTGTTCAAGTTTCTTGCCAATATCACTTGAGATGGAACTGAAACAACACAAAAACAATAGTAGCAGTTCTTGGAAAATAAAATTAAAAATTGTCCAGTTTTTAATTTACCTATAAATTTAATGTTTATATTGTTTTTACTATTGAGTTGTACAACTAAAACTAATCTACAAAGGATGACAAATGCAAACTCGTTATTTAATACCTTGGCTTGATTTTTTTTTTTTAAGTGTATTTTTTTTATTTCCACGTTCGAGGCCCGTGTAGTTTTAGTTTTTCAATCTCTGACTTGCGTGATATTTTAGCTCTCCTCTCAAATAAATAAGAGTGCTGCTCCACTTTGTACCATCTTGCGTATACAGTACCAGCCGCCGCATCCAACGTACCTGCAAAGTTTGTGCAGCACGTCTCCTTCTTAATCATTGCATATCGGTCTGAGCTGTTGGATAGCATGACACACATGATCAGTTGTGGGTTGTATCTCTGTCTGACCTCCTCCAACGCGTTCTTGTAGGTCAGAATCCGGTCGTCTGGAATCTCTTTCCTAAAAGATGTAACGTGTTAACTTCTAAAATTAGAATTAAAACCATCTTGATGGTCATCACTCATTTTGTATTGACAAGTACTGAGAGATTGAGATGGTCCTACAGTGTTAATAAAACTGAACTAAAGGAAAAGGTTGAAATTAATGTGTTCCATAGTATAGCAAAGACAATACATAGTATCATTAGCCCAACCGGCACTCTTTATTTTATGTAGGTTACCACTAACCATTTTTCAACGTATCATGCCTCCAACATTGATAATAATTTAAGTTTTTTAAACATGCACAAGTTTTGACCCCCAAAAAAAATCAAACAAATATTGGATTACGTATATTACTCACAAATGAGGCCGTGCAATAACGAATTTCATTCCTCTTGTAGATTGCTGCAGCTTTTCCAGAAAGAATTCTGTGTCACGCTTGCACTTGAAAGGCGTAATGACGGCCCAGTTTTCCAAATTAATGTTGCAGAGCATTGGATTGGCTGGAAATGTGAGAAAACTCAAGTCAGTTGTAGTTAATCTGTCAAACGACAATGTGCCACCAATCCTGATAGTAATCTGGGAATATGAGCTCTATAATCTATTGCTAATCAGTATTATCGATTGCTATGAAGATGATGCATTGTTGAAAAGGGCACAACATACTTCCTTATTTCGGGTTATTTTACCATGTAGAATTAAGCAATGCACCTGCTATATGTCAATTGTGAACTTACCAAACACCTTCGATGTCCAGGAAGCGTCAGAACCTGCGCTATACGAACACTGAAAATAAAGAACATTGTTACTTGTTAGCATTTTTCAGTTAATTCATATATTAATTATTTTTGTAATTTCCATTTTATTTTTAAATATATGTACAATAATATTTTTTAATTTCCACATTATCTCTAGTCTCACAAAACTGTAGCATTATGCAAATCAGTTTTGTAGACTCTAAATATGAATTTATTTATTTTCATTATTTAGTGATACTAATGCAGTGTTCTATGTTCATTTCATACTTTGCTTCACTGAACACAGGGTAGCCTTTGAGGTATGAAAATAATGCTTTCTTTTACTGAAATAACTATAGCTCCGTTTTTTACTAGAGCGCTATATTGTATTATTAAGTTAATACTACAATAATGTTCTTCCATTTTTTGTGTCTGCAATTATGCAAAATTGTACATGATATTGATGGTTAATGAACCAAATGTGTGTATGTGTACCATGCATTATCAAAATGTAGATTATATACTAAGAATTTGTCCCCGTGCAAGTATTCCGTAGACTACAGTTTAGTTATAGCAAAGATTACTGAGTGAGGGAAGATAATTCACTCTTATAGGAAATCGTCTGCGCGTGTCTGAGCGAAATTTTTTAAGTCCGACATGTAGTTCGAATTCTCACCGCAAGAGCTCGCTCTTCCAAAAGTTTAAAACTGAGAGGGAACCTCGGTCGTTCGACTCAGCGCCGGGGGCCAGTGTCCGATGCCAGAACTGAGTTCAAATATATCCCGCCAGACGGCAACGAAGTTCAAACGTGCTGAGCTAGCGCTCCTTGCGGTGAGAATTCGAACTAGTGGTGAGACTTAAAAATTTTTGCTAAAACTCGCGCACATATTTTAACACGGCGATGAAACATCTTCCCCACTCAGTAATCTTTGGTTATAGTTACCAAAACAGGGTCTGCATTGCCCCGTTGAGGCTGCAGGGTGTCACGGCCTCCATAGATCTTTTCCTCCGGTAGAACACGTCCTCCAAACTCTACCAGCTTGGACGACATCTGTATGTCCCAACGCTTCTCAAAGAGATCCTTGATCTGAAATGAACAAAGCCTTAATTGGATGGGCGGATCTATATGTGGAAAAAACAAAAAAGTATTTATAGTAGGGATGACATCGGGTATCTGGGTTACCCGATTCCAAAAATTACCCGAATCCGTTCTAAGGATTCGAATCTTGTTCTGGTACATTTTTAGTTGAATTGTTGTATGCTTCAACAATGCGCCAACAATGGTGATAACAAAATGACTTGTTTCCATTTCATAAAAATACTTTCCCGCTCCGTTATGTACCGATTATAGGCTTGATTAAAAATAGACAGCCTATTTTATGTGGTGTGATTGCTGCGGGCGAGTTCTGGTTTGCCTGTGCTCCCAATGGCTCTCGGCCTACCCCCACCCCTTCCCAACCGTCATCACTGGCTGACAGAACGCACGCTGGCAGCTTCTGCCACGGGCCGTCAATGGCCTTCAAATAACATGTTGAGCGAAGTGATTTACACTTCTAGGATTCGGGTTACCCGAATCCTTGAGGGGCTAGAATCCAATCCAGATTTTACTACCCGATGTCATCCCTAATTTATAGTGTCTTCAACGACTACAGCAGAGATGCGCATTCCTCCCATTTAGATGCAAGAAAATGATCCTTCCAAAAAACATGTCATACAACCCATTTACTACCTCCAACTAGGATAGTTTTAATGTTGCTGTATTATTTATAATAATCTGGTTGGGTGGAAGAATTAGATCCAACTTCTTGAACCTCACCATTTTTGTCTTGTGGTATAAGCAATAATGGTACCAGCACTATACTGTTTGTCTGTGATAACTAGGAATGGGCAAAAATATCAACTTTATCGATCGATCTTCGATATTGGAAAACATTTACGTTATCAATATTAATTTAAGCATCGAAAGTATGAAAATTTTAGAATCATTGAGAATGAATGGGGTGTCTCAGACCTTTTGTAACCAAAATAATGCTGAAAACTTTCGAATTAGGCCTATAAAAAATCTCTTGTGAATATTTAAAGAAAAAACACATTTTTAAATGGAATTTTGAATTTTTGCTTAAATCCAACTTACGAAATTTAAATTTAAAAAAAAAAGATTTCTCGATCCATAACAATAATGGTCCTTCGATTATCTATACCCATATTTGGAATCGATGCCAATCCCTAGTACGTAATTACAGTTCTGTACTTGAGAAAGAAAGAAAGATCTATCTACCTCCTTGTTGCTCAACAGCCTCTGGTTGAACTTCTCCAGCTTCTTTATTCGGGTCTCGGGATTCACCCGCTCGTGATCGGCCAAACGTCTCATCAGCTGGAAGTTGTTGCGCATGTCTTCGGTGAGCCCAGTGGTACGACATAGCTCGGGTATCAGATAGAGGTACTCCGACAAGCCTGCACGGCGCATGCGTGAAGTAGACATCGTTATTAGCAATGGCTGATCACCATCATGGATCACTATGCCATATTTCTGAAACAATTTCCGTGGATACATACATTTGTATTCAGTGCACGGTAAGATGTGCCATTATCATTTAGTTATAGTGAATGTGTTAGATGTAGTGGCCAATTTGTTGTAAATGGTGTTAAACAGCTAACAGTTACATTTCATTTCGTGTCAATATATTATAATAAACTACTCACTACTACTATTTATAGTTTATAAATCATATGTTTTATGTATACCAGTATGTAGGTTAGTTAGGCAAATTAAAAGTACAATGTATGTTCTGAAAATGTAAAAATAAATAATAGCTCACCGTTTTGTAGTAATCCATGTAGGATATTTCTTTTCCTTGTTGCAAGAACGTGGATCTCGGAGTCTGTTTGAAATGAACGTCGTCAACACGGTATGTTTTATTGTTGTAAGTGGTCATCACTATTGTTCCAAGGACGCTCCTTTGGAATTCTGGCAGAAAGTAGAAACGTCAATGATCATTGCGTAATCAATTTGTCGTTATGAGATGTGTGGTGATCGCGATTATAAGGATTTGATTCTTGTTGCTTTACGTATCTATTATTGCAATGATGAGGGGTGCACGAGATGAAGACGAACCACAATTACAAAAGACCCATCGATGGCTTTTATGAGTAAGGTGACCATATTTTGAATATTGCAAACCGGGACAAACAAAGTGGAAGGATACGAACTCCATGGACAAGCACGGGGTCTGGTCAGTACTCAGCCGAAACATTTGTAATTACAAATGCCCAGAAAACAGCTTTCTAACATGAATTAATAAAACAAAATATCAATGCATTATTATTCATATTAATTTTAATTAATACATATTAAGTATTTAAATGAATGTGGGTACATTTTTGTAGTCTTGCTATGCCCGGTCGTATTTCGCCAGCCGCCTGTTGACGGAATAAACTCGGCTGACTGAGTTGAGTGAGTGCGTGATTGTGTGAGTCAGCGTCTGCGAATGCTACTCGCATGTGTCGAGGGCTAGAGAGCTGACGAACAACTGTAAGCTCCCCCTCTTCCCCCCCCCCCCCCCCCCCACTGTTACAATCAACCACCTTTTCCCCAAGAATTACAAACCGGTAAAAATACGTCTTTTTAAAGGAATCTCTCGGGACACCGGTACAAGTGTTCCGATAACGGTACTGTACCGGTTTACTGTACCGGTCAAACCGGTATGTCTGGTCACCTTATTTATGAGACTATGGGACTCGAACCCACGTCCCTAGTGCCGTATGCTTAGAACCTGCGCCCCAAACGCATGAGCCATTGCAGACGGCTAGTTACTTCTTAACTGTAGATGTTAAAAGACAAATTGAACAATAATAAGGTACCTTACCTTGTACCTCTCAGGATTTCTGCGAATATGATCCTGCAACACTGAGTACACTGTGTTAGTGCTCATTTTCTTGAACGAAATCTCACAGCACATCATGACATTGTCCTCGTGCTGACGAATAGATGTGACGTATTTTGGCCAAAGTTCTAGATGGTGTTCCGATATGGTTATCTGTTAACAGAAAGTACACGTATGATGTTATGACTACCGATATTATACGACAGTGCACACAGAAACTGAATCGTGCTCCACATTTCAATTTTTGTAGTCAATCGTGCAACAATGCATTTAGAGTAAATAAATAAAATTAAAATAAACTTGCATTAATTTTACTGTCTACCCAGTCGAAAGAAATTATTTTTCAGCGTGGGACAACCACTTATTTAGGCGCCTCATTGCAATGAAAGCGCCCCCGTTTAAAGTTCTACATACATCAGTATAATATTTATGGATTACAAAGTTAAATCCGAAATTAAAAAAAAAAAAAACTGGAATCCTGTGCGGGACCTACTGCAGTGGAAACAAGAATAAACTCAAATGACCAGTGGCAATAAGAAGACACAAAATTACAGCCATGTTGTGATTTTTCTTTTAGTAGTATATCGGTACTACTGATAAATTATACCAAAAGGCAACTAACTCTTTCAAGTACAGTTTAATCTACCAAAGAAGAAAGCAATTTCATGGTTATCTCTTCTTTTGAAATACAAGTTGGCTATTTTGTGACCAATATATCATACAATTCAATACCATTGAAAAGAAAAAAACATATGGTTCTGTTTTCTTAGATATGAGGTGCCTCTAAGCATGGAGGTGCATAGGGAATCTAACACGTCATTTATTTATTTATTTATTTATTTATTTATTTATTTATTTATTTATTTATTTATTTATTTATTTATTTATTTATTTATTTATTTATTTATTTATTTATTTATTTATTTATTTATTTATTTATTTATTTATTTATTTATTTATTTATTTATTTATTTATTTATTTATTTATTTATTTATTTATTTATTTATTTATTTATTTATTTAAGTCGAGTTCCGACTGTATCACGGATGTATGGAACATGTCATAATTATAATTTGTACATCTAGTAGTACATCTACATTAGTACACTGAGACATAATGCATTAGAAGGAATAAATAAATAAATAAATAAATAAATAAGCAAATAAACAAAACAATACCCCTACCCTATCATGGGGGTCACAGTAATCGCGGCCGACCAGTTGCAGATTTAAGTAGCGCATCGCCTCACGTAGAATCATGTTGTAGACTTGTATATAGTGACTGTCCCCATCTGCCACGTCACCCACAAGACGGACAGTGATTCGGATGTTCTCGTCATCAGAGTCTCGCTTGGAGAACAGAACTATCGGCTGAAACCAACACACACACGTCATAATAACGGTTGTACAGGGTGGCCAGTGATGATTTCAGGCATATCCCGGGGGGGGGGGGGGGGGGGGGGGGGGCAGTTATAAATGCCCCCCCTAGCAGATTGAAAAAATCACATGAGGTAATGTAAATTTGCAACAAAAAAAATGCAAAATACAAGAAAATGAGGTATATTTTTCCACCTGATATAGGACTAGGAAATAAATCGATTTCCACGAAAAACTCATCTACATAAATGTTGCAACATTTTATTTTCTATTTAAACGATGCTATAGGTAAAGGTAAGAATGGCAAATAGGAATCACCTCATATTCGAAAACTGAAAGGATGGCATCAACAGAGACCGTAACCCCCTCCACCCC
>OX246743.1:31942857-32104397 GCA_945910005.1 Isoperla grammatica
AGGAACGGATTATTATTACAAAATATATTGTGACGCGTTTTTTTTTTTTATATGACGTCCGTGCATTAGTTTTTGATTGGTAATCTCACTACAAATTTTAGTTACATTTTGAGAATGCTTCACAATATTGAAAAAGCTACAAATGTTAGGAATGTAGTTTTTAAGGACTAAAAACGGGGCTTTACAAACAAAATTTCAAATATTGCAATTATTACGATTGTCATTAGGGCAATCAATTAATTATTTATTTTTAATTGGCTGTCTTAAATCTGAAATTTTGTTAAACAATTTTTTAGTTCAAACAATTAATTCCCAATATACATTTGTCACTTTTTCAATATTGACTACCGTTTTCAAATTGTACTTAAACAACGTTAATTTGGCGTGTTTCTTTTTTTACATTTAGACTATTCATTGCAATTTGCAAACCAACAAGTAAATTGTGAAATAACCTTTAATGAAACTTCAATTATTGTAGAAAAAGGCCATCTAACGGTAATTCTAGAGACTAGTGTATATGCAAATATATCGACAATAGTCTATCTATAGATTGTGATTTGTTGAAGGCCGTTTATGTATCGTCTTCTTTACAATAAAACGCGTAACTCCCTTTGTCGCCGTTCAGGTATTTCACAATAATAAATTCTTTCTAACCCGTCCCATATACAGCTAGCCAACCAACTTTCCTACCCAGATAAGCTAAGAATGCATTTGCTTTTTATTAACGTTTTTTTAGTTACATTTTGAGAACGCTTCACATTATTGAAAAAGTGACAAATGTTAGGAATGTAGTTTTTAAGGACTAAAAGCTGGGCTTGACAAACAAAATGTCAAATATTGCAATTACTACGATTGCCATTAGGGCAATCAATTAATTATTTATTTTTAATTACCTTTGATCAATCTTGAATTATTGTAAAAAGACAATATTACGGTAGGTCTGGGTGCTGGCTAACCAGTGGCGTAACTCCCTATAGTGCAAGGTATGCGGTGCTTACGGGCCCCGCGACCTAGAGGCCCCCCTCGACAACCACCGATTTGTAAATAAGTATTAATATAAGAACCTATTCACAGATTTCTCAAATTCAAAATAGCAAAAAGTACAATCTTCACTTACACAACTAAAAGACAACGTGACAAACATAAGTAATCTGGCGAAAGAAATAATTATTGTCATGAGAACTACATTTTAGTTTTCAAACCTTGAAAAGTGGGGGGCCCAAAAATTCAACTTGCACACGGCACGGGCCCCGTCATTTTGAGTTACGCCACTGTGACTAACGAATATGACCGTTGAGTAGAGTCAATATAATTAATGAGAAGGATAAAACAGGAAAATAACATGCTCTGCTTAAATTGAACGTTTAATAAATTTACATCTAGAAATTACAGCTAACAAATAATTTATATATGTTGTTACACCGAAGTTAAGCAACCTCGGGCTACGTGAGGAGGTGGATGGGTGACCATATACTCTCCTCTGAAACACTAGTTACCGTTGGTTAGAGCGAATTAGAGGCTTCGAAAGCTTGTGTAACAGCTTCGTTCTTCTCGTCAACTGCTCGGCAGTCCAGGTTAGTGGAGGAACCTATATGACTGGTCAAAGTTACACCGTCCTTTCGGATGGGACGTAAAGCCGATGGTCCCCTTGGTACTTTTCGACAGAAGTAGGCTACGTGCCGGTACCAGGCTTCCCCCCTTCCTCATTATCATTCATCAATCATCACTCATCAGGCTAAAGATGGCATTGTGCCCTACACTGGGCATTGTGCATTGTAGTAATTTGTCGTCGTTAGGTGTTTTTCAACTCGTCGTGTGTGCTCGTACTTGTTCGGCTACGCTCGTGTAGGTCGTAGGTCGTAGGCGGGTCCTCGACTTGTCGTGATGTCCGCGTTGTTTCTACTATTATATACCAGTCTTGCCCAAGGCTCATTGCCGAGCGCAGGTCGGCAACTGACGTTCGCTTCGTGCGATACTCAACAATGAAAAGTCTAAAGCGGGATTTACACAAATGACTATAGTGATTATTGCTTCTTGCATTGGCTGTGAGTGAGAATACTGCGCTTTGATTGGCTGTGACTAACGTTTGTCTTGACTTGACTTAGGAATTGAACATATTTCAATTCCTTGGTCACGTCAAGACAAACCTTAGTCACAGCTAATCAGAGCGCAGTATTCTCCCTCATAGCAAATGAAAGAAGCCTGTGAAAGAAGCCTGTAGACACTAAGTAATCACTAGTCATTTATGTAAACAGACCTGCGGAAACCAACGCTACATTCTTGCCCTAAACAGACTAAAGAACCAAATACATTACTGATTCGTATTCGTAGGGGCCAGAGCTGTTTGCCCCCCCCCCAACTTTATCATGCATGGTTAAGTTAAAGTAGTAACATCAAAAACAAAAAACCCCTCTGAAAGAATTTATGGAAACAATCTTGTGACTTTTAGGGCACTAGCGAAGAGAATTTCGGCACTTTTTTTTCCTGCCTCCAGCGGCTGGGAAAAGTTCATTTTTTAAAATTTTATTATGCATATTACCTCAAACGTCTCAAAACATTTTACTTTCGCAATCGTTTCAATTTTACCGCATTCAATTATTTTTTTGGTCCGTTCGTGGGGAGGGGGGGGGGGGGGGAGGGTGCTCGGAAAGACACAAGAAAATGTAGAAAGGGCTATCTAAACTGTGTCTGTCGCAAAGCTGAGAACGCCGCAGGCAATTTTTTTCACTACATTTATAATAAGTTGTTTGTACAGCCTGAGTGCGACCTCAGTTTTCCTGAAATTGTAGGCTCCGAACTGTCAAAAAGTAATCAAATGTAATCGTTTGTTTGTTGTGTGGACGCCTATTATTTGACTAGATGTTGGATTTCCAAGAAATGTGCGTAAGGTTGAACTTCTGTTATGGCTTCTGGTAATAAATTCGGGGAATTCGCCTCGTTTGTGCTAGTCAGGTAGTGGGGGTGTACACGTTCATTTGTGAAATGCCAAACTCGACGAAAAAGCGACTTATTTTCTTATTCTCAACTAAAAGCCACGGACCCACTGTATGTACAGTTATTTTTCTGTAATCCCTCTCTCATGACTCAAGTCCAGTCCGCCACTGGTAAACACATTGTAGTACCGTCTTCTCTGTTGTCGGCAGGATTTCCTGTGGTGGGAATCGTACCCGCAGCCTTGTGCATCCTAGTTCCGTCCGTTACCGCCGGACACAATACGTGTGGCTCATGGCAAACTAGTCTATCAGGTCTTGTCTTCTGATTGAATAAATCGCCTCAGGCGGTGATTCGCTCAGATGATATTTCTAGTCAGTTATCTCGCAGACTCTGGTAGTCAGTAGTTTCCTCTTCGCGGCTCGCAACATACCTTGGTATGGAGAGGCCTAGGCTTCGCTTGTGTTCCCTAGTGCTGTGTCTTCTAGTGGAAATAACAGGTAGGTTCATTCTTATACCGTGGCTCGCAACAAAACCATGGTATGAAGGGGCGTAGGCTTCGCTTATGTTTACTGGTTCTGTGGCTGTGCCTTAACAGGTAGGTTCATTCTTATACCGTGGCTCACAACATTCCTTGGTATGGAGAGGCCTAGGCTTCGCTTGTGTTCCCTAGTGCTGTGCCTTCTGGTGGAAATAGGTAGGTTCATCCTTAGTGGTTCGCCACATACTTTGGTATGGAGGGGCCTGGGATTCGCTTGTGTTCCCTGGTACTGTGCTTTCTGGTGGAAATAACAGGTAGGTTCATTTTTATACCGTGGCTCGCAATACCTTGGTATGGAGGCGCCTAGGCTTCGCTTGTGTTCCCTGGTTCTGTGGTTGTGCCTTCTGGTGGCAACAACAGGTAGGTTCATACTTATACCGTGGCTCGCAACATACCTTGGTATGGAGAGGCCTAGGCTTCGCTTGAGTTCCCTGGTTCTGTGGTTGTGCCTTCTCGTGGCAACAACAGGTAGGTTCATACTTATACCGTGGCTCGCAACATACCTTGGTATGGAGAGGCCTAGGCCTCGCTTGTGTTTTCTAGTGCTGTGCCTTCTAGTGGAAATAACAGGTATATAGGTTTATTCTTATACCGGTGCTCGATGCTAACACTGAACACGTGAGAATCTGATAGGGAGGTATTATCACAGGTTCGTTTCTCTCCACTCTAGCAGTTAGAAGTAAAGCAATTGCTGAGTGGGTTGAGCATCCATCCCACAGAGAGCCCTCGCTTATAAGTATGATTGATATTCTTCTCAACTGTCAACATACATTCTTCACTTACAACATTGCATTTGTTTGTTTGTTTGTTTGTTTATTTGTGAATCGCTTCGCAAACTTACCTCGCCACGAATAGACATGCACATATGGTTATAAAATCATCGAACAGTTATATAGGCAACCCACACAAGACTACCTTACATTATATGCTTTCGTCACAGGCAATGTATTAGCACAGTTGTCTGTGGTATTAGCAGCCAATCAGCGATCGGTATTTGCTCGCTATTGTCTCGGGCGGTTCGCTTGTTGGCTACGACTGCCTCGCCTGTGACGAAAGCATGTGTAATAGTGTAAGGTAGTCTTGGCTTGCCTATATTGTCTTCTTTATTTCTATATTGTGTATTGAACGAGAATGTGACTTGTTCTCATATCAATGATGTCCGCAACATCTTCTAGCTTTGCGTCATAGTTTTTAACTTCAATAAGCTACTAGAAATAGATCGTACTGGCTCATGTATAGAATGTGGCAACTGAGTTCAGAATCTTTATCTTGTTTTTCATTAATTAATTAATTTGAGTATATTTGATCAATAATCGATTTCTTCGAAGTTGACGTGAATATATACCGTTCTTATCGTCCCAGTTGTAATGCAGGTTATAGACCATAATCTTTGGCAGTATTAACCATGCAACCCCCCCCTCCCCCCCCCCCCCTATACGCCTCAACTCCCACCACCTTTGTAACGCTTTCCAACTGGCAATGTGTTTATAGATGGGGTACATACATATCAATATCATACCTAATCAGTAATAACGAATACGATCCAAAAAGAATAATTAGGGCGGTATCTAAATGCTTCGTAGTCGTAGTCATCTAAATAGTCGCCCAAACCACAATGATCAACAATGAAAGTGACGTCTAAGGAAGTCGGCAGTGGAGCTGTGATTGGCTGGAAGTAAGTTAGCAAAGTGAAACTTATATTATTAGCACAGATATGTTATTAGGAAATATAAAACTGTGGTATGCTATAAGTTTGGGTCAATATTTTTACTTTGTAGTCGTTTCTAGTGTTTATTGTTTTCGTTCCCTCAAGTGACTGGTTTGTATACTCGCGCTTGAGTTGGCGTATGATAGTCAGTTTACTCCCCCCCCCCCCCCCATATGTTAGTTGTTTGTGTCTATGCTTCTATGCAGCTTTGTAGTATGTTCCCAGGGTGACTATAACCCCCTCCCCCCCCCCCACCTTACCCTTACTGATATCATCTCAGCTAGGTTTACTAGCCAGCCAGTTTTGATCTGAATTCCGTGAAGTTTAGACCTCTCAGACAGCTTGTCTGCATTTTTCTCTCGCGCCCTGGCTAGGGTACTTTCGATAGTGTATACTGTATAGTGTACAGTGTGTATTCTCAAGCCTACACGTGTTGCTGTCTGTTGGTCCTCACCGCCCACGACTTACACCGACTGCCTCCGAGCTGCTCTCCTCCGCTGTCTTGGGTTCGGCTGCCTTACCGGCATTTTCATAAATCCTACTGATCTTCTAAATTCGAGTTTCTTTTTGGTCTCACGGTGGGCTCATCACTTCGCCCATCTTTATACCTCAACACTGCACCTTCAAGCCTACACCAAGCTGTAAGTGCAGTCTTCATTTATATTTATTATTTATTAATATTAATATAAAATATATATTTCAAATTCTAAGATACAGTACAGTCCACTTCTCTCTTCAGTGCAGGCCCTCAACTATTACACTATACATGTGTGTTTTTGATCATTGTAAAGAGGAAGACTCCAACTTATAGCCATGCTTGTCTGACGTTTCGGAAGTCTCGAGCCACCGAGCGAGGCCTCTGACGATGGGAAGTGAGACGTCCAAAACGTCGGGTGGGAAGGGGTAAGTGCGAAGGAACCCTTTGCAATATACGCGTCACGCGGCACAGAATTGTTTTTTTTACATGTGTAGTGTAGTGTAACGTGTAAGTGAGTGTAGGCCAATTGTAGGCTTTTACATTTGATTTTGCTACGCGTCACCCAGAATAAGAACACGCTTTTCTTCTACACGTTAAACTACGCTTTACACTGATTAAATAAATAAATAAATAAATTCACATTTAGAGTCTACCCACTCAGTAACTAAACTGATTTGCAGTGGGGGACTTTAATTGAAAGTGACTGAACCAACCCTGTAGGCTTCGAACACCATCGACGAGTGAGCGATAACCAATCAGAGATCGATATTTCAAATACGAAACATATGAATCAGTGATTGGACAGTGCGAACACCTGCGGACAAATGCCAGAATCAACAAGGCCGATTCAGAACAACTTTGAATTTATTGAGTGCTTCGTTGCTAGGACGGCTCCAAAGTCACCGTTTACTTATATCTAAGCCAAGAAGTAATAGAATTGAATCCAGATTAAAAACTTACGTTTTGAGGTTATGGTGTGAATGCTCATACTATTTCCGTATATATTCCCAAATAAGTCTGATATACATTTACTATCAGTTTTAAATACGTTAATTTATTGTGAAAGTGCTACGGTTTTACCATCGGTGAAAACATAATGGGTTTTTCATGATTAGTGATCTCCTTATTTTGAAATTACACAATTGTTTGGCGCCTTTTAATTACACCCCACTAGCTACATGAGCCGAAAAGCAGTTGTAGAAAATGCTACACTGAGGTAAAACAAACGCCTTACACTTTAGGCCTAATACCCAAACGCCTTTTACAGCGATTGAGCCTACACTGGTGTAAAGTGTAAACATTCCCGTAAACAGGGAATGTTTGTATCGACTCTGCTAAAGCTATTACCGGACTCGATAAAGAAGTGAACTTCTGTATCGAATCTGTATTACGAACAAGACTTGTGAACGTGTGTTTTCTATTTAAACAGAGTGGATTTGGGATGAGGTTATCAGCTTGTTTCTTCATCCACAACTCAGTATCACAGCAAGTTCTTGTGGTTTATAATTTCTATTATCTGACATGTACATGATACATGTAAATGCTTAAAGTTCATTTCTTCATTTACATTGCAACAAGCAATACAAACAAATACAATATATATACATATAATAGATTCATCATGTATGTTGTAAATACTTACAACATGTAAATTGAAAGTGTAATAACGCTCAAAAGCGCTTTTGTTACAGATAATTTCACTCATAAGAGTATATTCTGGCATTACGCTTGTATATAAATAATATCTTCAATACTCTTGCTTGAGTCTTGACTCTCAGTTTAATGTTCAAACAATACTTTTACGGCATTTCTATAAGATAATAGTGACACTGTCACAAATTGTGGATGCCAGCCTAGAAATAATAGATATAGCTTTTAGTATCAGTGTATATGAAGGTACACAACATAAAAACTAAAATAAAACAATGAAAAACTATACATATCATCTGGTGCTCAATAAAACACATCAAATTGACCTAGTATATGGTTTGAGTGCTTAGTGGCGGAAACCCTGCAGACACTGGCAACAAACTATATAGATAAAAGATTTGTTGGAACTATTTCCCTGTTTTTCCCAATCTATAATTATTATTAACTAAACACATCAACTATAAATTTTATAAAATCAAAAAGAATATAAGGTAATAGTGCGTATAGTATAGCCTATCGTCTTTCAGAACAGTACGCAGATTTTGGTTAAGGTTGATCTACTTAATCTACTCTTTTACTGATGCACCATTTGAAAAGAAACACTATAGTGTGGAAAAATTTTGCATATTATTGTCTCAGGACTCGTTACTTCCAGTGCATTATCGCACTCCACATTGTTGTCAGTAGGGCGAAGCACATATTGTGTTGGTGTTGTTGACAAGTGTATCATATTGTTATTATCTGCTTGAGTTCAGCTGCCCTTGCGAATGTGACGCCACATGGACCAAATATAGTTCGTTGTCGTAGGATCCTTCTGAAACAAAGATAACGTGATCGATGACTCATAGAACTTTTTACTTTCAGTAAACGTCTCTCACACCAAGAAAAGATAGTGTCAGGGGAGTCAGGACCACCCACAATTAGTTTACAACTTATTAACAAGAAGTGCGTATCACTAACGTTTTCCCGATTATCTAGTACAATTTGGTTGCGTTAAGTTTTTTGACGGAAACCTACTTGCACGTTTTCTTGTACGTTACCGTCAAAAAACTTACCGCAACCAAATTTCACCAGATTATCGGGAAAAACGTTAGTGATTCGCGCTTGTTAAGTTGGAAAGTAAATGTGGGCGGTCCTGATACTATCTTACTTCTTGCTGTGAGAGACCTATACTAACATGTTTACACAGTGCAAATCTCTCTATCGGCGCTTGTTTTCAATATTATATTTTAACTATAATCCGTTGGAAAAAGTCGGTTAGAATTAATTTTCCTAAACGTGATGCCCTACTCAATAGGGAATATACCACATTTCCCGATATTGGTTCGATCATGTGAAGTTGATAGGCCCTCATCTACAAATACCGGCAAACTACTTTTCGCACTTCAAAACGTCACAGTTTGATTTTTATAACGTTACAAAGTATAGCATTTCTTCTTTCCCGGGCTTTTATCGTGAAACGGATGGTTACGTCATAACTGAGTAAACATCACTGTGTATGAATATGTTTGCCAATCACCGCCTTCCAACACTAGACAATTATCGGAAAGACAACGTATTCATTGTTGTCCAATCTCTTCACAAACCTATTATTCACTGAAATAATGTTTCATTATTACAAATAATCATGCCAATTGTGTAAATTAATTGTTGCAAACAATTATTATTCATTATGGAACCAAATAATACTATAAATACTCTAATTTAAGTGAAATATTCGGCACAAATACAATCTTTGATTATCTTTGTGTGATAGGCTGATTGATGTTAGTCAGTTCTGACGTCATGACCTGTTTTTCCCGCCATAATTATTTTTGAAATTTTCAGCTCACTTTCTTGAATGAAAATATTTACGAAAATGGTAAAATGAAATATTTTTGACTTCATAACATCGTCACTAATTTGGTAACGACGACAAAAATTAACATGCATATTCCCTATTGCATTTTAAAGAGTGTGTGCTTTTTTCCTCTTAACTAATTCCGGATTCTCGAACATCCACAGCGTTGTTTATATGTGAGAGGAACGAGCACGCGCACACGCACACGCACACGCACACGCACACGCACACGCACACGCACACGCACACGCACACGCACACGCACACGCACACGCACACGCACACGCACACGCACACGCACACGCACACGCACACGCACACGCAATTCTGGGGAAGAACCCCAGATATACTAAGAGCATGAATATATTTGAAATTGTCTACATGTTCACATTTATATTTTGAATAGAGGCATATATTAAAATGATTACTTGAAGTAAATCTTGTTTTGACTACTTTAATAAATACCTACAGTGTGTTCGATTCATGACGAGGAGCAGAAACTGCGGAAGGACTTGTGCGCGTGGGTCTATAATAGAGGATAATGAGTGGACCTTGAAAGTGGCGTCGTAAATGTACATATATTCTATGTATATGTACTGTTTGTTGAAACAATAGAAACCAATCCGAGATTATCAAGTCTGAGATTAATATAGTTCGGTGAATTCATACCTAATCCAACAGGTTGAATGGGTAATTGAACCGTGTAATGCAGTCATTGGAAAACATAGAAGTCAGCAAGCTAGTAGGATTGATTGAGCATTTTTGATTATCTGTCTCATACTACAAGCAGAACTATTCTAAAAAGCATGTCCGCTCATTGTATAGTTGTCCCAAGACTACCTTACACATGCTTTCGTCACAGGCGACTGTTTCGTAGCCAATCAGCGATCGGTATTGGCGCTGGTGTGTATCGGGCGGTTCGCCGGTTGGCTACGACTGCCGCGGATGTGACGAAAGCAGGTGTAAAGTAATCTTGGGTCCACTATAGAAACGAAACGTTTAGAACTAATTGCTTATGTTTGTGTATTGAACCATTATAATCGGCTTGTAAACCAAGATTTACTGGAAAAACACGGTTGCCAATTTTAACATAACAGAAGTCAGCGCGCTACCTGTTGGTCCAAACGTGGTCCAAACCCTATTTCATGGTCTATTAGACAAACATTGGTTATTAGCTCTAAACGTGTTTTAGTCCCAACGAAAGTATTCGCATAACGATACAGGTCATTGTCTACTGCCCCTTTCAACCACGCTAACTGAAAGAAAATAAACAAATACCTGGCGTTCTTTCACACATTCGTAAATGCACGGTTCGGGTTAGTCGAGTGCACAGGCGGTTAGGCCACACCCACCGTTACAGTACAGGTAACCAACGGAAGGTTTTAAATCATCCCCAATGGACCTGTTTAGATTAGACGGTAGGAATTAGCGAAGTAGAAAATTAAGTTGTCACCTTGGACTCGGCTGTGTCGTAAGCATCAGAATACTTTCATTGGGGCAACTATACTATGAGCGGACAGACTTTACCAGAGATGCTCAAAGAATCTCTAATGCATCCAAAATGAGAAGAAATTCAAACCTCTCCTTAAGAGGAAGGACTACTAGCCAATATTAAAACCCGCGAAATTAACGTATTTTCGTCATATCTCAATAACGCCACACAATATTGAAACAGTGACACCTACGCATATTTTGGATTCGTGTGAGCTCAATACCTTATGAAAAAGATTTATTATTTTGCAGTAATTATAATTATTATTTCGAATTTAATTAATTTACAAGTTAATTACAAATTACAACTATAATTACTACAATCTACGAAATCTTTTTCATTTGGTATTGAGCCTTTCACGAATCCAAAATATGCGTAGGTGTCACTGTTTCGATATTGTGTGGCGTTATTGAGATATGACGAAAATATGTTAATTTCGCGGGTTTTAATATTGGCTAGTAGTCCTTCCTCTTAAGGACAACGATGTCACCATCGACGTGTCGCCTTTCGAAAATGGGATAATTTCCGGGTTACGTACAGATGTTGCAGACAGGATGCACTGTGGTGTTTGATGCTGATTAAAACAAACTGAACAAGTAGTTTCACAGCGACCTTGTGAATACTGACGTCATAGATGAGTGAGTCGGATCCAATCAGCGGGTGCTTTCTCAAATACTGACATTTTAGTTGGGCAATGCCTCACTGATCTGTGACGTAAGTATCCACAAGGTTGCTGTGGAACCACTTCACAAGCTTAATATGTTACAACGTTTTTTTCATTTAATAAAACATTAATTGCTGGAGCCAATACAAGCATTAAACATAATGTTATATTAAGAGTCCGAGAGAATTACTTGACTTGTCTCCCTCCGATTGGTCGAATGTCGACACCGAAGAGAGGGACGCCGATGACGCAGGTATGGCGAAGGGGTTGCGGAAGGCCATTGCGTGCTGCACGTACTGGGAGGATGACTGGGAGGGTTGGGGATGACTGGTGACCTTCGCGTACTCGTGGGTGGGCGGGAGCGGCAGGGTGCGTTGTGCCAGTCGGGCCAATACGGCGTCTACGTCCTCGTATAGGTAGCTGTCACGAGCTGCCCCTGTAACGTACACAAACCACGTGTTTAGTTCGTCAGTACTTTGTTTTCTTCAAAGGGATAAAATACCATATTAGATGATCACACTTCCAGAAAAGATGGTCTTGTGTGTTCTGAAGCCACTCGCTGGGGGTTACAACTTAGCTGGACAGCAAGTTAGTGTTTTTTTTTTTTCTGGAAATAGCATGCGAAGATTTTCAGAGATTGACATTTCTATTCTAAATTCGAGCTGTGATTGGTGGAACACGTTTCACTCTACGTGGACTGAATGCATTAATTGTCCATCCTCATTATTACGCTTCTATTGGTTAGTGAAAGAGGTTGACAAACAAACGACAGCTCGGTAACGCTGACAGCAGTCATGCAGTAAGGGTGCAAATCAATTTGCAATGCTTATGACTGTTAATTAGTTCCCGCTGAACGCTGAAGCTACGATTCGGACGATATTCGTATATGTCCGATGAAAAAACACACACACACACACATATATATAAAATATTATGTTCATTTGTGAATAAAATATTTACCAACTGAACGTAACAATACATTTTCAATAGACCACTTTCAAAATTCATCTAATACTCAATTAGTTTAGATAGAATTAATCATCACGGTCCTCTAAATCTTCAATGACAACAATGCTCAACAATACATACTAGTTATCAAATGTTATGTCAATTGGTGCATATTTAATTGTTGAGCATTGTTGTCATTGAAGATTTAGAGGACCATGACGATTAATTCTATCTAATTGGCTCCTAGATGAATTTTAAAAATGGTATTTTACGCTATGAAGCTCAACAACAATATTTCGCAAAATGTACATGAAGATGAACGTTATTTCAAGAGCGAATAGCAGAATACTTACGTTCATAAGTGAATTCTGGTATTTTCTTGGTGCGTTGCAACCTCTTTCTTACTACGATGAAGATCACTGCACCAAAGAATATAGCAAGAAAGCCGGCTGTACCCAACACCAACCACAGTGTAAGATCATTGTCTGGTGGTTCAGGGTTCAAGATCGTCACACCAGTAGCGTTGTTGTTCTCGTCACCTTCAGTTGCAGTAATCTTGGATACAATAGAGCTCGAGTCTTGCTCTTCAACGACCAAGGTAGAAGTGAAGGTAGCATCTCTCATTGATCCATAAATTCGTTCGTGCACCAAACACTGGTATTCTCCCTCGTCCGACTTCTGAGTGTTGCTGATGGTCAGGTTCACCCACGTTGCTGATTGGCTCACGCTGAAGCGATCTGGCCAATCAGATACATCCTGGCCATCTACCTTGGATACAAATGTCCAGTTCTTGAACAGAGGACCAGGGATCGTATTGCAAGTCAGTACTGTGGTCGTTGATGCAATCGCATTTACCGTCATGTTTGAAGTTCGTAATATCAAATCCGATTCGCAGCCTTGGAAATCGTCCGGGACTAAAGAGGTCAATTGCAGATTAAGCATATCGAATGGCCCACTGCAGGTCAAATTGTACAACCCAACGATACCATAAGTGTCGGTAAAAAATCGGTGCAAATCACAATCACAAATAATAGGATTGTTCGATAACTTTATGCCTCCATTAAAAGTTGCTGGTGTGTATATATAGTTTGTATGAAAGGTGGTTAACTTGTTGTTTTCCAAGTTGAGTAAAGTGGGATGCTCCGAAAACGAAAATGCCCACCAACTAATCTTAGACAAGTGGTTATGGCTTAAATCAAGAACTTTTAGGCTCTCCAGGCCTTTGAAAGTAAACTCTACCAAAGTTTGAATCATGTTGTGGTCAAGATGTAAGTTTCTTAGCTTCGACATGTTCTGGAATGTGAGTGGATATAGTCTATCAATTTTATTGTAAGATATGTCTAATGTTGTTAGATGGTCAATGTACTTAAATGCATTTATAGCAATGCGCTGAATTTCATTTCTGGACATATTTAATACGAGCATTTCGTGCAAGCCTAATCCGTGGTGGTAGTACTGATTGAATGCAAAATCTCTCAATACATGAAACCGATTGTTAGAAATGTCAACCATTTGTATTGCTACTGGAAGGGGAAACCCATTGACTGGAGTCCTGGTGAGATTTTTATTCGTGCACGAAAACGATTTTTTCCCTTGCAAAAGTTCACATTTGCATTCATAAACGAACTCCAGACAATCTTGTCGATCCCAGGTGGAGTTTTCGCCGCTCGCCGCTGCGGAGCTGAGCAGCACCAACCACCAAACTACTCGGTATGAAGTCATTGGATCATGAGGGGGTCAGCAACACCACATGTCGATCATAAAAATGAATCTGAAAAGAAAGAGATAACTTTTACTAATTTTGCTTGACATTATTTTTGCGGGGTGAAACTATAGCTGCGCAGCAAGAACCAATAGTTTTAAATAATAGGCCTAATAATTGTTTACATTGTTAGTGCACGATTATTATTTCAATCATCGTTTAGAATAATGTTTTTATTGGATAAAAATGTCAGTTTTCTTAAAAACATTAAATGCATTTTTTTTTTTTTTTTTATCTTTGAACCATTTAAATTTGTCGTAGTGTTATCAATGTATTACATTACTATGTATTGTTATGATTATATGGTAACAGAAAATCGAAAATTCGGCGCTGCAATCCCAAGAAAGAAGTATTTGAAATAAGGTGCTTTCCATCCCTTCCCAACCCCTACAAAAGGATTTGCACGCTATGGCGGGCTCAGTGCTGCAGTCTACGAATATTCTAGTTCTAGAACTGAATGTATCTCTAAACTGGATTTCTTCTAACATGAGTACATCAACATGTAATATAATCAAGGAGGATTTAGTGTTATGGAGAGGCCTTGCCGTATACTGCGCCGTGCGAGCGCGTGAAGCCGTCTAGCGCTTCCCCCACTCTCGCACCTCGCCACCACCTTCCCCTACGACAGGCAAGCGGCAAGCGGAGCAATGCTGTTGCACGTTGGAAGTTCAGTCATTGCAATCTTACCATTTAATGTTGGGATCGGTTTATTGAAGAATACCTTTTTCATCACGCTTGATTTTATAATGGTACCTCGCACTTTCATAGTATATAATAACATATTGTATGTCACACAGAATTATGTATTAATGAACGAAGGAATAACAGGAGGAAAGCTTATAATCAACAAATAAATGTTAATATATTATATATACGTTTGAAACTTTGTCACGTTTATTTGCACACATACACAATAAAATAGTGTAAAGTATAATGCAATGTTATTAATTATTAATTTAATTAAAAGTAATAGGACTATTGGTTTTAATATTACTAATAATTTGTGCCTACTAAGAGTATAATAGTAGAATAGACTATGGTAGTAGAATCACTGATGCTTATTAATTACTAAGCGGTTAAGTACAGACCTCACTTTAGAGTGAGTGTTTTTACAATTAATTTCTTTAGTTGCGTGGTGAAGCCTTAGCGACTTAGCGTTAAATACTTGCAACTTATTAACTTCACAAGTTTGTTAATATGATTATCTAAGGGGTCTAACTCCAATATATGATCATTCAAGTTAGAAAACAGACCCTGCTCATACGACTCATGACAAATTTTTATGGGAATTACCCTTTTTGAATCATTTACTTCAGCAAGATTGTTGATTTTCAGCTCCCTGAAGAAACGCTCAGCTAGCTTGCAAACTGCAACAACGTCTGTGGATGGTGTTATGAGTCCTCCTCGATTTTTCATAGCGATCAGTGAGTTGTCGTCGCCATTTTGGTCTGTCAGCGCCACAATACAGCTCTCACAAGAGTAGGTTTTTCGGATGTTCCTAACAACAAACCCCGCGATATATGGGACGACATTTTCCACGTACAGAGAGAGTTGGGGAGGAGGTGAATCAAAACAATCGGCTGCCCAGTCGTCGGGGTCCAGAATACTCGGATCATCTTCTCGACTGACGTTCACCCAAGATTGAACCTTGTTCGTATTGCCTGAGGTTGCAAATAGTATGTTGACATTGCTAAGTTCTATGCAATTGCCCGTGTTGACCGTTTTCACCTGATTCCGAACTGATGAAATAAACTGATGAAAACTGCTTTTAAATAACACGTAAAGTTATTTTATTAAAACAATTAACTTCATGAGAACAATCTCTACATGTTGTGTAATGGTTGCTATGCAGTTGCTAGGGACAAGCAAAATCAACAAACTAAATACAATCATTGTTGTCCAAGTGCTTTGCAAATACTTGAAGGCAAAGCCACTTGGATTATTCCAAACCACTTGAAGAGTGATATAGCGCACTTTCTCCAACACCCCTTCTCGCTATGTTCACTCGTCGCTAAACACTAGCTGAGCTTGCGAGGCAAAACGATTCAAAAGTTCTTTTGACACGGGCTTCGTAAACATGTCCGCAGTCATGTACTCCGTAGGACAATACTCCGCCTCGATGATCCCTTGCTCTCGTAGGTCTCTGATTAGATGATGCCTGACATCGATATGCTTTGTTCTGGCACTGCAACGATCAGACTTGATCAAATGAATGCAGCCTTGGTTGTCCTCGTAAATTGGTGTAGCACCCACAGCTGGTGCTCCGATGTCATACTCTGCCTCGGTGGACGACAATGCAACGATTGTCTGTTTTCTGCTTGACCACGATACGGTGCTCTCGCCCAGTTGAAAAATGTATCCACTAGTCGATTTCCGGTCAATCTTGTCACCAGCCCAATCAGCATCCACGTACCCTTGCAGCTCGATCTTGCTTCTTGCTGACAGACGCAGTTTGGCATTGATGGTTCCAGCCAGGTAACGCATTACCCGCTTCACCGACTTCCAGTCTCGTTCTGTGGGTGACTCCACACGACGACTCAGGAAACTGACTGCTACCGCAATGTCCGGTCTAGACACAGTAGCAATGTACAGAAGTGATCCAATTACTTGACGATACTTCTTGTTATTTGGCAACATGGCACTTGGTTCTTCCACTGCTGATAAATAATTTGTTTCCATTGGCGTGGCCGATGGCTTCGTCTCCAACATTCCTTGCTCTTCTAACAACTGAGCTATCTTGGTTCGTTGGTGGATGAGAAATGAACCGTCTGCTTCTCGCTCGATCTGGATCCCCAAATAGTGAGCTACTTCACCCAAGTCCTTGGTCGTAAAGTGCTCGTTTAGTTGCGTGCAAATGCCCAGCACGACACCTGCAGATTCTCCTGCAACCAGCAGATCATCTACATATATTAGCACGTATGTAGTGCTACCAGAAGCTTCCTTTTTCATAAACAAACATGGATCTGCTTTTCCGGACACGAAACCCAGGCTGGCTAACGCTTCGGTGGCCTTCCTGTTCCATGCACGAGCAGATTGTTTTAGCCCATAAATGCTGTGTTTTAAGCGTAACACCATATGCTCAAGACCAGGTTCCACGAAACCAGGGGGCTGTTCCATATACAGCTCCTCCTCTAGGTCTCCATTTAGATAGGCTGATTTGACATCAAGGTGCCGTACATGAAGTTGGCGAATGGCCGCCACACTCAATAGCACGCGTACTGTCTCATGCTTGACTACCGGCGCGAATGTCTCGTCGTAGTCCTCCCCATAGCGCTGCGAGAATCCTCTCGCCACTAGCCGCGCTTTGTAAGTGTGTACTTCACCCTTGGCATCCAGTTTTGCCTTGAATACCCACTTCGATGATATGGCTGAGCGTCCTGGAGGGAGTTTAGCTAGCTGCCACACTCCACGTTCCATAAGAGATGACATCTCCTCCTCAGCTGCCGACACCCAGATCTTCTTTTCACGTTCAGGTAACTCCATTACTTGCTTCCACGACGAAGGTTCACGAACTTGTTCCACTTTGACCTTGTAGGAAAGCTTCCTTGGTGGAATCCCTTTGTTTTGTCTCTGTGATCGACGTGGTCGTGGAGGAACAATCTGCTGATCGCCGGCGGTTACTTCTGTTGCTGTAGGCTCTTGCCGAGTCAACTCAGTAACCTCCTCTGAGTCCACCTCAGTGTCTTCATGAACGCTGACGAAGTTTTCATCCGCCACCCCTTCTGGCTGAAAACTAATTTCACAGTTTTCTTTAATAATGTGTGGGTCGTCCTTCTCGATGATGCGTACTGAACGACTTATCCATATCTTGTTGGTGTTTGGATCCAACAGGCGATAACCTTTAGTGGCGGTGTCATAACCAATGAGCACGCCCAGGATGGCCTTGTCATCCCATTTCTTGCGTTTTTGTTTTGGGACAAGCGAATATACTTTGGACCCAAAAACTCTGATGTGACTTATGTCGGGCTTGATACCATCCCAAAGTTCGCTTGGTGTCTTGTCTACACTTCGACTCGGTAGACGATTTTGAAGGTACGCCGCAGCGCACACTGCTTCTCCCCAAAATCTCTCAGCAAGTTCAGCATCCAATAACATGCATTTTGCCATCTCAACTAAAGAGCGATTCTTTCTTTCTGCCACACCATTTTGCTGAGGTGTGTACGGCACCGTAAACTGGTGCTGAATTCCCTCATTTTTAAAGAAATTCTTTAGATCCTTGTTGACGTACTCTTTTCCATTGTCAGTACGAAACATAGTGGGCCTGTGTCCGTACTTAGTTCGAACCATAGCAACGTACTCTTTTACAACATCTGCTGCTTCATCCTTGGACTTCAGCAGACGAACGAACGTGAAACGTGAGTAATCGTCAACAAACGTAATCATGTACCGATTACCGCTTGGCGTTGTGGTAGGCATTGGTCCACAGACGTCGCTATGCACTAATTCACTTGGCCTGGTGGCTCTGGTCTCGCTAGTTGGGAATGGCAGTTCAGCTAACTTCCCCTTAATGCAGCAGTCACAGTCCACCTGTGCATCACATTTACCAATGTGGATGCCTAGAGCTAGTCCCTCTGTCAACAGCTTCTTAATCGCAGCTGGGTCCCGATGACCCAAGCGACGGTGCCATCGGTGCATGCACTCTTCACTGCGTGCACTCAACGCTGCTTCGTTGCCTGTCTTGCACTTCAGCCTAAATAGTGTCCCGTCCAGTTCAGCTATTGCTATTGCGGCCGTCTTGTAGATTATCTTGCACGTGGCGCCCTCGAACGTCACCTTGTACCCACTACGAGTTGCACATTGAACCGATAACAGCCCGCCATCAAGTTCTGGAACGTACAGAACATCCTTAAGGTATATTTGTTCCACCTTACCGTTTGGCAAGCTGCACGTCAACCAACCGCTACCGATGCCTTCTGCAGAGATCGTAGAGTTGTCTGCTAGGTAAACCTGGGTCTTTACATCCTGCAACGCTGTGAAAAACTGTTTGTTGCTTGTCATGTGGCTCGTAGCTCCGGAGTCAACATACCAGTAGTAACCCTTACCTTGATGCCTGTGTGCAGTATTGGATACGGCAAAGGAGTGCTGCGGTGCAGCGCTGCTGCCAACATCCTGACTGCCCACCGTGCAGTTAGCCTTCTCCTTAGTTTTGCTTATGTGGGTTTTATATTTATAACAGTCAGCCTTCAGATGACCTTTCTTTTTACAAAAGAAACACTGGCGTTCCTCCTTAGGCTTAGGCCTACCTGACTTGCCGGATGAACTCCCCTCTTTCTGCGCGTAAGAAGTTGTCTGGAGTGCTACCTCGTTGTCGCGCTGGTCCCGCGTCGACTCGATACGACGTTGATACTCGTCGACCAACTTACCGGAGACGTATTCGATATTTAAATCGCTCTCATCCCTCCCCTCCAACGCTGTGACTAGCGTGGAATATGATTCTGGCAAACTACACAACATAACGGCTACCAGGTCATCATCCTCGACCTTCTTCCCCATACCACGCAGTTGCCCCACAACCTCCAACATAGAATTGAGGTGTGCCTGCATGGTGCCTTGGGTGAACCTCATGCCGTACAGCTTCCGCATGAGGTACAGCCGGCTCCCGATAGTAGAGCGCTCATGCAACCTTTGCAGTGTTATCCACATGCTCCGTGCCGTCTCAAGCTGTGCGAGGTGTAACAATTGGTCATCCTCCACAGTGAGACATATGGCTGCAATGGCCTTGCACTCGCGTTTATCCCAGTCATTGGGTTCAGGCTCAGGCTTGGGCTGACTCACTACTTCCCATAAGCCATCCCTCATGAGCACTACTTTTAATTTTAATTTCCAAAGTTGATAATTAGAACTGTTCAACTTTGTGATCACCTGATCACCTGCTTTAGCCATGTCTACTAAAGCCTAGTAGGTCTAGGCCTACTTACAGGAAATTAAAAAACTTGTATTTAGTACTCACCACAAGAGCCTCCTAGTTCTTATAACCAAAACTAATATTATGCGCACTGTAACCGTGCTGGGCCCATAACCTGATGAAATAAACTGATGAAAACTGCTTTTAAATAACACGTAAAGTTATTTTATTAAAACAATTAACTTCATGAGAACAATCTCTACATGTTGTGTAATGGTTGCTATGCAGTTGCTAGGGACAAGCAAAATCAACAAACTAAATACAATCATTGTTGTCCAAGTGCTTTGCAAATACTTGAAGGCAAAGCCACTTGGATTATTCCAAACCACTTGAAGAGTGATATAGCGCACTTTCTCCAACACGAACAAATAATTTCTTGTAGAATGCTTTGAATTGTCTAACAGTGGGGTTATTGTTACAACCGTTCAGACGTCGAATGCAGCCAAAAAATAACTCCAGGTGATCTCGACTTATTTTGTACGTTAGTAAGTATCCCATTCGTTTCGTGATGATTAGTTTTTCATACAAGTGTTGCACACCTCTGATACATGCGATAAGACCAATAAAGTTAATTATTCCAGTTAATCTAAGCTCAATTATTGCACTTCGATTTACACTTACCTATGGAAAGTTATCTTGTTTGGTTCACAACACTTCGTATTCCTGTTCGTGCAACCATAAGCCTCGCAGTTATACACCATCGTAACATACCAAGAAATAGAAACAAATAGACCAAGACAAAGGCTAGAACACAAAATCGTACAGAACGTTTGGTCTTTAATCCAGAACAATGAACGTGGTGTTCGCGCAGTGCCGCGCAGTGCCTGCCTGCCCGACTGCCCGTCTTTCTTGCCTGTACTAATGTGGCCGCTCGGGCGTTTGAGGGGAAATGCTTCCACGGGAATCGGCTTCACGCCGGCGGAGTCAGGGCCTCTCCTCTACACTAAATCCTCCTTGAATATAATACACGTATACTGTTTTTACAATACCAAGAGAAACACAACCCTATTCGAATAAGCCATTGAATTTAAAATTTAACGGTTTATTCTTGCCTATATGACATACGGATACGCCCTTATATTTGAAGTTTTTTTTTGTTGGATGAATTGATATGATTCCCATAATACAAGGAAAGCGTATCGGTTCACCGTCGTCGCTGACCAACTTTTACTGTCGTCGCTGACCAACTTTTACTGTCGTCGCTGACCAACTTTTACTGTCGTCGCTGACCAACTTTTACTGCTGTCGCTGACCAACTTTTACTATCGTCGCTGACCAACTTTTACTGTCGTCGCATATCAACTTTTACTGTCGTCGCTGACCAACTTTTACTGTCGTCGCTGACCAACTTTTACTGTCGTCGCTGACCAACTTTTACTGTCGTCGCTGACCAACTTCTACTTTCGTCGCTGACCAACTTTTACTATCGTCGCTAACCAACTTTTACTATCGTCGCTGACCAACTTTAACTGTCGTCGCTGATCAACTTTTACTGTCGTCGCATATCAACTTTTACTGTCGTCGCTGACCAACTTTAACTGTCGTCGCTGACCAACTTTTACTATCGTCGCTGACCAACTTTTACTGTCGTCGGTGACCAACTTTTACTGTCGTCGCTGACCAACTTTTACTATCGTCGCTGACCAACTTTTACTATCGTAGCTGACCTACTTTTACTATCGTCGCTGACCAACTTTTACTATCGCAGCTGACAAACTTTTACTAACGTACTTACGAAATGTAGTGTGCTGTGTGGTACAGTATCCTCCCCTTTGTAGTATTCTCGATATATGAACTGTTGAATGTTGTCAATCGCTTGAAACGACTTTTTAAACTGTTGTCAGTAAAAAAAACAAAACACCGAGTTTAGATTGAAAACAACTAACTACACTCTCGAGACGTTCAGTGAAAACTAAGTAATATTTCGCATCAATTCGTCACAGATTTCAATCGAAATTTATCACTACAAGAATGATGCATGTTTGACCCCCCGTGACCTTGGCAAGACTTCCGAATCGTGAGGAAGCGATGAGCCAACTTCGCAGAATGAGCTATTTGCGTTTGTTATCTGCCTTCCTGGATGCCAGACTGTCTTGCATTTGTGTTTTATTGAGCTACTTTTTTTTAAATACTAACGGTAAATTCAAATTGGGTGTGAAGGCCTAAATAGGACAACGTTAATTCAGCATAAATGCCGTACTTTGAATCTTGTATTTTTTTGTATCCGCGAAATTTTGGAAAATTATTTGCATTGCACAATGCAACAGTACCTATTCCTCTGTCAGGAAGGTACAACATACAATGAACATTACAGTCAAGAACATCATTCTGATAAATTACAGTCAAGAACATCATTCTGATAAATTACAGTCAAGAACATCATTCTGATAAATTACAGTCAAGAACATCATTCTGATAAATTACAGTCAATAACATCATACCGATAAATTACAGTCAATAACATCATTCTGATAAATTACAGTCAAGAACATCATTCTGATAGATTACAGTCAAGAACATCATTCTGATAAATTACAGTCAATAACATCATTCTGATAAATTACAGTCAAGAACATCATTCTGATAAAGAACACGAACACATCAGATTCTACACAATATGCCCACATTTTATTCGTTCGAACTTCAACAATAATTCTCATTGATAAATACTTTTTAATTTCGATCCACCGAACAACCCAACTATAATCGTGGTTTGTGTACAAGAAAGTCACATACCCTCGTAGCATGGGTATTTGACTCATGACGTTGACAATGAAAATATAGATAGAATGCAAGCGTAAGTCGAGTATTTTAACTTATTAGTTAATGTTTGAGGTGTAAGCCACAGTTTGGACAATGGATTTAATTGTTTCGCCTATTAGTTTCCCAAATTAAGTAACAATTTAACTCACCCAATCCTGCCAATTTATAAAATAGTTATACACTTATCTTCGGATTAGCTCTATTCTTATGTTGGTCGGTTTCGAAGATCCACTTTCTTCCAAGTTAGCTATCGAATAACCAGGATGGATGAATCACATTTGTGCATGGATTATTATCTTCCTTCTTAAAAAAATAAAACGCTGCATAAAGAATTATTTTATAGTGAATTTGCTATCGCATAAATCCAAGAAATCCCACATGGACAAATAACTGTTACTGATAGTCTTATCTGTTTTAGGCTTGTCTGGCTTCGAGTTGCATATCACTCCCCGCCAGGTGACTGTGAAACCGGGTGAGAGAACTTCAATCTTGTGCCGCTCGACGGCGCCACTGACTGGATGCCGCTTCCTGCTGCCAGGGAACCAGGTGGTTGACCTTGACAAGGGGAGGGACTCTGTCAGCACCGCAGACTACCGCTACTATGGCAGGGGTGAGAACCTTTGAGAACACTATATCGTAAACTGGGGGGCGTTAACCTCCCCCCACCCCTCTACCTCAGCCCCTCCTCACACCAAGGAGGTCTGTCAGCACCGCAGAGTACCGCAACTATGGCAGGGGTAGGACACGGTATCGTAGACAGGGGGCGTTAACCTCCCCCCACCCCTCTACCTCAGCCCCTTCTCACACCCCTCAGCACCGTAGAGTACCGCTACTATGGCAGGGGTGAGAACACTAGATCGTAGACAGGGGGCGTTAACCTTCCCCCACCCCTCTACCTCAGCCCCTCCTCACACCAAGGCACTGCAGACTACCGCTACTATGGCAGGGGTGAGAACACTATATCGTAGACAGGGGGCGTTAACCTTCCCCCACCCCTCTACCTCAGCCCCTCCTCACACCAAGGGGGTCTGTCAGCACCACAGTGAACCGCTCCTATGGAGGGGGTAGGACACTATATCGTAGACAGGGGGCGTTTACCTTCCCCATCCCTCTACCTCAGCCCCTCCTCACACCAAGGGGGTCTGCCAGCACCGCAGACTACCGCTACTATGGCAGGGGTGAGGACACGGTATCGTAGACAGGGGGCGTTAACCTCCCCTCATCCCTCTACCTCAGCCCCTCCTCACACCAAGGGGGTCTGTCAGCACCACAGAGTACCGCTCCTATGGAGGCGGTAGGACACTAGATCGTAGACAGGGGGCGTTAACCTTCCCCATCCCTCTACCTCAGCCCCTCCTCACACCAAGAGGGTCTGCCAGCACCGCAGACTACCGCTACTATGGCAGGGGTGAGGACACGGTATCGTAGACAGGGGGCGTTAACCTCCCCTCATCCCTCTACCTCAGCCCCTCCTCACACCAAGGGGGTCTGTCAGCACCACAGAGTACCGCTCCTATGGAGGGGGTAGGACACTATATCGTAGACAGGGGGCGTTAACCTTCCCCATCCCTCTACCTCAGCCCCTCCTCACACCAAGGGGGTCTGCCAGCACCGCAGACTACCGCTACTATGGCAGGGGTGAGGACACGGTATCGTAGACAGGGGGCGTTAACCTCCCCCCACCCCTCTACCTCAGCCCCTTGTCACACCAAGGGGGTCTGTCAGCACTGCAGTGTACCGCTACTATGGCAGGGGTAGGACACTATATCGTAGACAGGGGGCGTTAACCTTCCCCCACCCCTCTACCTCAGCCCTTCCTCCCACCAAGGGAGTCTGTCAGCACCGCAGAGTACCGCTACTATGGCAGGGGTAGGACACTATATCGTAGACAGGGGGCGTTAACCTCCCCTCATCCCTCTACCTCAGCCCCTCCTCACACCAAGGGGGTCTGTCAGCACCACAGAGTACCGCTCCTATGGAGGGGGTAGGACACTATATCGTAGACAGGGGGCGTTAACCTCCCCCCACCCCTCTACCTCAGCCCCTCCTAACACCAAGGGGGTCTGTCAGCACTGCAGAGTACCGCTACTATGGCAGGGGTAGGACACTATATCGTAGACAGGGGGCGTTGACCTTCCCCCACTCCTCTATCTCAGTCCCTTCTCACACTAAGGGGGTCTGTCTGCACCACAGTGTACCGCTACTAAGGCAAAGGTGAGGAGAAGGCCGCCTATGATTGTATAAGCCGCCTTATACCGTTGACTGGTGGAGGGGAAGGCGGTGTTTACCTTCCCCCACCCCTCTATCTGGACCCCTCCTCACAGGAGGGGGCTCTGGCAGCACTGCGCTGTGTCCAGAGTGTAGAGATTCCCTTGTTTACATGTGGTTCAAGACATATGCACCTAAATCATGTAAACCAGGTCGGACGACCTTAGAAGAGCATTAATTTGCCAAATATTTTTTTTCGGATGTCATAAGGGTCCTTTTACCCCATTGAGCCACATGGAATGCTATTTTATTCAACATTTTACAAGATAACAGTGTGTTCTTCATTAAACTCTTAATGTAAATGAACACGTGAAGACTTCCTTCAGACAAGGTCCTCTATAACTTAAGTCTCTGGATGAAATCATGCCACTTCGCGGTTCACCAAACTCCACTAACTGATTCACCTTATGGGTATTTCTATAAGCACTGAGTTGATATCAGCTGAGCTTTCCTCCTCAGATTCCAAATGTGTGTTCCCTCACTAAAGAATTATTTGTCTAAAACAAGATGTAATTCCTACTGTATTGTGGTTTTGTGTGTTTCAGGTTTGCAAAACGGACAGTGTGGAATAACAGTGAAAACCCAGAGTACCCAAAGCTTTACAGCTGTGGCCTGCCAAGGTAGAACCGAGCGCGATGGATGGAAGAGGGCAGCCATGTTCTTGCGAGTCACCAGTGAGTAGGGCCGCGCACAATGATAGTAAGATATACCCTGTTGGGTGGGCCGCGCTCGTGTGCCATCTTAGTGAACATAAAGTAGGTTTCACTTATGCCAGTGGTTTGGATGCGTACAAATAATGCCTAAGAACAGGCTCACGAAGTGCATTAAATTAAATGATTCATATCGCATGTGGGTGTCAATCAACACAGTATTTGGATAGATAATATCCGAGGGGTCAGAAGTAAAAAATTATGACTGGAGAAAGCCTCGGTAAACCCTTTCGGTTAGGAAACAGTTGGACTTCAGAAAAGAATAAATGAAGATAATGTGATATTATGAGCAGATAAGAATGTTTGTCAAAAAGGATCCAGTAGAGGTGACTTCTGACTCCTGCACGAACTGAGCGGGCATGAAAAAGCACAAATGTGACGAATTTCATTGTTTTACCATAGTGTCAGGCCAACCAAACGGGGTCAAAAAAAAGGTTGTAGAACCACCCATCCATTCCAATCTTATTATAAACATATTTTGAACTTGTTTTTATTTATTGAGCTTTTTAACTTTTTTTATTTTAAATTTATGTTGTTAGATTGTGACTAGAACCTTAACAGAATTATGGATTACCGCTGGTTCAAATTAGGACATTCCCGTAGACTTGCTTGTAGCAGTGTTTGTACTTGTCTTCTTCTCAGACCTACCCACTATCCAATGGGACATCGATCCCCAAGAAACAAGGGTGCTACTTCCTGGTCAGAATATCTCCTTACTGTGCCTGTCTGACGTTCCACTGTTGGCGTGTCGCTTCGGTTTCATGAAGGATGACGGTTGGCTGGATCTCAGTCAGGGCAAGCAATCAAAGGTAAGCTGTTGGCGTGTCGCTTCGGTTTCATGAAGGACGACGGTTGGCTGGATCTCAGTCAGGGCAAGCAATCAAAGGTAAGCTGTTGGCGTGTCGCTACGGTTACATGAAGGATGACGGTTGGCTGGATCTCAGTCAGGGCAAGCAATCAAAGGTAAGCTGTTGGCGTGTCGCTACGGTTTCATGAAGGACGACGGTTGGCTGGATCTCAGTCAGGGCAAGCAATCAAAGGTAAGCTGTTGGCGTGTCGCTTCGGTTTTATGAAGGATGATGGTTGGCTGGATCTCAGTCAGGGCAAGCAATCAAAGGTAAGCTGTTGGCGTGTCGCTACGGTTACATGAAGGATGACGGTTGGCTGGATCTCAGTCAGGGCAAGCAATCAAAGGTAAGCTGTTGGCGTGTCGCTTCGGTTTCATGAAGGATGACGGTTGGCTGGATCTCAGTCAGGGCAAGCAATCAAAGGTAAGCTGTTGGCGTGTCGCTTCGGTTTCATGAAGGATGACGGTTGGCTGGATCTCAGTCAGGGCAAGCAATCAAAGGTAAGCTGTTGGCGTGCCGCTTCGGTTTCATGAAGGACGACGGTTGGCTAGAACTCAGTCAGGGCAAGCAATCAAAGGTAAGCTGTTGGCGTGTCGCTTCGGTTTCATGAAGGATGACGGTTGGCTGGATCTCAGTCAGGGCAAGCAATCAAAGGTAAGCTGTTGGCGTGTCGCTTCGGTTACATGAAGGATGATGGTTGGCTGGATCTCAGTCAGGGCAAGCAATCAAAGGTAAGCTGTTGGCGTGTCGCTTCGGTTTCATGAAGGATGATGGTTGGCTGGATCTCAGTCAGGGCAAGCAATCAAAGGTAAGCTGTTGGCGTGTCGCTTCGGTTTCATGAAGGACGACGGTTGGCTGGATCTCAGTTAGGGCAAGCAATCAAAGGTAAGCTGTAGGTGAGCCACTTCGGTCAGCAAGGAGCTGAGATGAAGGGAGTGTATTGTGTATTGTAGCTGACATAGTTCTCTCTATACCTGCAGACAACGCGCGAGTACGCCTACTACGGTACCGGCCTTGAAAACGGTCAGTACGGCATCACCTTGATCGGAGTGACAGAGGACATGAGCCAGGAGCTGAGATGTAGCGAGTATGTTGTGTATTGAAGCTGACATAGTTCTCCCTATACCCGCAGCGGACGCGCGAGTACGCCTACTACGGTACCGGCCTTGAAAACGGTCAGTGCGGCATCACCCTGATCGGAGTAACAGAGGACATGAGCCAGGAGCTGAGATGTAGCGAGTATGTTGTGTATTGTAGCTGACATAGTTCTCCCTATACCCGCAGCGGACGCGCGAGTACGCCTACTACGGCACCGGCCTTGAAAACGGTCAGTGCGGCATCACCCTGATCGGAGTGACAGAGGACATGAGCCAGGAGCTGAGATGTAGCGAGTATGTTGTGTATTGATGCTGACATAGTTCTTTCTATACCCGCAGCGGACGCGCGAGTACGCCTACTACGGCACTGGCCTTGAAAACGGTCAGTGCGGCATCACCCTGATCGGAGCGACAGAGGACATGAGTATGTTGTGTATTGATGCTGACATAGTTCTTTCTATACTCGCAGCGGACGCGCGAGTACGCCTACTTCGGCACCGGCCTTGAAAACGGTCAGTGCGGCATCACCCTGATCGGAGTGACAGAAGACATGAGCCAGGAGCTGAGATGCGTCGGGATAGGAGAAAACCAGGAGTGGGTGGGAGACTTCTTCTCGTTGGTGATAGCAAGTGAGTAAAACATTCATTGATAAACACTTTAGCAGTCCACCAGTTCGTTGTTTGAGCATGTATGACCAGGAAATATTTCACTAATGCACTCAGTTTATAGATTAGAAAAATATTTTTATTTAGCCATGTGTTTCTGTGCTACAAATTTGGATTAGCGTGTCTATACTCAGCATTGCGATAATTTAAGTTATTATGAGTGGTTTTCTTTAGTACTTTGTGGTGAGTGGAAACGGACATTGAACACGAGAAGACGAGTAGTTATAATAAGGTTGTCTTATTTGAAAAGATGCATAACGTACATACCAACCAGTAGTAATTTTGTAGACTGTGATTTGTGCTTTCGAACAGTTATGCCGGGTTCCCATGTATCTTGCTGCGCGGAACGCTGATTCGCTGTGACCAATCACAGCGTTACCGTCGCGGTGCTGACAAGCAGCAATACCGGTGGGATGAGAACGAGGTGGACTTAGAATTAGGTCGGTTGTTGTCACATACGTCACTGCACTACTACAAAATCCATGACGACACCACTCGCACCCCCGAAGCTTCTAGTTAGTTCCGCCAGCTACGACAGTTTGAGCGCCACTGTACGGTGAGCCGCAGTACGTCACGTGGTACCTGGGCAATGACGTCATCACGCTCACAGCTGGCCTTGTGTTTCAGAGGAGCCCGAACCCCCGAAGCTTCTAGTTAGTTCCACCAGCTACAACGACAGTTTGAGCGCCACTGTACGGTGAGCCGCAGTACGTCACGTGGTACCTGGGCGATGACGTCATCACGCTAACAGCTGCCTTGTGTTTCAGAGGAACCCCAACCCCCGAAGCTTCTAGTTAGTTCCGCCAGCTACGACAGTTTGAGCGCCACTGTAGGTGAGCCGCAGTACGTCACGTGGTACTTGGGCGATGACGTCATCACGCCAACAGCTGCCTTGTGTTTTAGAGAAGCCCGAACCCGCGAAGCTTCTAGTTAGTTCCGCCAGCTACAACGACAGTTTGACCGCCACTGTACGGTGAGCCGCAGTACGTCACGTGGTACCTGGGCGATGACGTCATCACGCTTACACCTGGCCTTGTGTTTTAGAGGAGCCCGAACCCGCGAAGCTTCTAGCTAGTTCCGCCAGCTACAACGACAGTTTGAGCGCCACTGTACGGTGAGCCACAGTACGTCACGTGGTACCTGGGCGATGATGTCATCACGCTCACAGCTGGCCTTGTGTTTCAGAGGAGCCCGAACCCACGAAGCTTCTAGTTAGTTCCGCCAGCTACAACGACAGTTTGAGCGCCACTGTACGGTGAGCCGCAGTACGTCACGTGGTACTTGGGCGATGACGTCATCACGCCAACAGCTGCCTTGTGTTTCAGAGGAGCCCGAACCCCAGAAGCTTCTAGTTAGTTCCGCCAGCTACAACGACAGTTTGAACGCCACTGTACGGTGAGCCGCAGTACGTCACGTGGTACTTGGGCGATGACGTCATCACGCCAACAGCTGCCTTGTGTTTCAGAGGAGCCCGAACCCCAGAAGCTTCTAGTTAGTTCCGCCAGCTACGACAGTTTGAGCGCCACTGTAGGTGAGCCGCAGTACGTCAAGTGGTACCTGGGCGATGACGTCATCACGCTCACAGCTGGCCTTGTGTTTTAGAGGAGCCCGAACCCGCGAAGCTTCTAGTTAGTTCCGCCAGCTACAACGACAGTTTGAGCGCCACTGTACGGTGAGCCGCAGTACGTCACGTGGTACCTGGGCGATGACGTCATCACGCTCACAGCTGGCCTTGTGTTTCAGAGGAGCCCGAACCCCAGAAGCTTCTAGTTAGTTCCGCCAGCTACGACCGTTTGAGCGCCACTGTAGGTGAGCCGCAGTACGTCACGTGGTACCTGGGCGATGACGTCATCACGCTCACAGCTGGCCTTGTGTTTCAGAGGAGCCCGAACCCCCGAAGCTTCTAGTTAGTTCCGCCAGCTACAACGACAGTTTTAACGCCACTGTACGGTGAGCCGCAGTACGTCACGTGGTACTTGGGCGATGACGTCATCACGCTTACAGCTGCCTTGTGTTTCAGAGTAGCCCGAACCCCAGAAGCTTCTAGTTAGTTCCGCCAGCTACGACAGTTTGAGCGCCACTGTAGGTGAGCCGCAGTACGTCACGTGGTACCTGAGCGATGACGTCATCACGCTAACAGCTGGCCTTGTGTTTCAGAGGAACCCCAACCCCCGAAGCTTCTAGTTAGTTCCGCCAGCTACAACGACAGTTTGAGCGCCACTGTACGGTGAGCCGCAGTACGTCACGTGGTACCTGGGCGATGACGTCATCACGCTTACAGCTGGCCTTGTGTTTCAGAGGAGCCCGAACCCCCGAAGCTTATAGTTAGTTCCGCCAGCTACGACAGTTTGAGCGCCACTGTAGGTGAGCCGCAGTACGTCACGTGGTACCTGAGCGATGACGTAATCACGCTAACAGCTGCCTTGTGTTTCAGAGGAACCCCAACCCCCGAAGCTTCTAGTTAGTTCCGCCAGCTACAACGACGGCGACAGTTTGAGCGCCACTGTACGGTGAGCCACAGTACGTCACGTGGTACCTGGGCGATGACGTCATCACGCTAACAGCTGGCCTTGTGTTTCAGAGGAGCCCGAACCCCCGAAGCTTATAGTTAGTTCCGCCAGCTACAACGACAGTTTGAGCGCCACTGTACGGTGAGCCGCAGTACGTCACGTGGTACCTGGGCGATGACGTCATCACGCTTACAGCTGGCCTTGTGTTTTAGAGGAGCCCAAACCCGCGAAGCTTCTAGTTAGTTCCGCCAGCTACAACGACAGTTTGAGCGCCACTGTACGGTGAGCCACAGTACGTCACGTGGTACCTGGGCGATGACGTCATCACGCTAACAGCTGGCCTTGTGTTTCAGAGGAGCCCGAACCCCCGAAGCTTCTAGTTAGTTCCGCCAGCTACAACGACGGCGAGAATTTGACCGCTACCTGTACGTTAGACCGTAGCCGGCCCGTTGCCACCATCACGTGGTATCTGGGCGATGAAGAGGTGTATGACGTCATCACGGACGAGTCACCGGACTACGTGTGGTTCGAATACGAAGAGCAGACTGTGATTCAGCGTCTGACGCGCAGGGTGACTTGTGATGATAACGACAAAGTGCTGAGCTGCAAAGCCAGTCCTAGGCTGGTGGCCAGCAGGAAGATCAGCGTCATTTGTAAGTAGAGTTTCAAGGTTGGTTAAGTAGTAGATACTACTTTACCAACCTTGGTAGAGGTTTGTTTATGTATCCAAGGCGCGTGGCGGCCATGTTCTTTTGACATTATTCATGATCAGAGGGCTTTGATTGAGAGTTAACTCCCATATGGTCATCTCGTTGTTTGTAATGAAAGAAAATGTCAATATACCCTTTTATGTCCGTTCACCCTTTTTGAAATTTACTGTAAACCCGTAATTATTTTCACAAACTTATTAGCTAATAAGGTAAACATACATTATGTTCATCAACATGGCCCTTTCAAAGTCTTTTGAATAAATTGACTCCCTGCCCGGTGAAATGAGCAGGACAGAGAAGGAGGCAGTAATGGCTGAAGAGGCCAACTCTGGACAGGAAAAAAAACTGTCTAGGCGTGATTCTACCACTGTTTGAACTAATTTTTATCAACCGTATTTACTGTTTAGTATTAATTAGGAAAAGGTATTATGAATAACATTCCAAAAGAAAGTACCATCTAAAATTCCCCACACCAACACGGTTGGTGTAAAAATTATAAACATTTATCTCTTATCATATTAGGAATACCACATTCGTGATAAAATCCCAAATTGTGAAAATTTCTGTTTACGGATTAACAAAACCGGCCTAATTTGGAACTCAGGAGAAATAAAATACCACATTATTTTCTTACTTATTTTGAGTTTTTCTGGCAGTGAACTTAGAGTGGCTTCTTTTCTCAGTATCATAATATTATGCTTAAACCACACTCACAATTGTAAAACGATACCAAGGTCACTTACTTTTAAAACCGGTGAATTTTCGGAGTAACCCGTTCCTACTCCTTCCTCAGACTCAGGCAGTTGGCCTCGGTCTGAGGAAGGAGTAGGAACGGGTTACTCCGAAAATTCACCGGTTTTAAAAGTAAGTGACCTTGGTATCGTTTAACAATTATTGTGTGTGTGGTTTTAACATTATTCCGGGTCATTAAGTTTCTGCGTGTGCCACATAATATTATGTGTTCTACATTGGAATGGTCTGAAAACATGTACCGCTTCTGTATAATGTACTGTAAACTAACTGATGGAATACACCAATCTCGTTTAGAACTTCATTCATTTGGTCAATGTTTACTAGTATTTTCTCATTAATTGTAATTTTGTATTACCTATTCTAGGCAAGGCTGGTTCATCGGTGGGGATACCAATAAGAGCACCTTCAACAATCAACGGTTTATACAATAGACGGCCAGTCGTAGGTGTAACCTTGGGTGAGTTATACTGTACTCTACCCGCGATATTACGATCCTTGGTATAACTGGTTTTCACCATGGCACCCAGCAATCAGAAGCTTTGAAATGTTGCTTATCTCGAGGATTCCTTTATCTAGAACCCTATCCGGAGATCGTACTACCGGGCCTTAGCTACACAGTTAGGACCCAAATCTTGAATACGTGATCTCAAAACGTCTTTTTTTTATCCAATAGCTGGCCTCGATCACGCTTGTTACCGCCCACATCCTCTATAAAACTTAGACGATTTATTTCAAACCTAGAGTCCCTGGCCTTGAATCTGAATCTGACGTTATGAAATGTATTTGATATACTGAATGTAACTTGTAGCGTCATCTAAGCCATCTGTGTGAGAGTGCCCACTTTGGGATGTAAATAAACATTCGGTGGTGCCTATAACGAGATTTGGCGTTTTGAGACCATGAATTCCTTTTTTTAGTTTCACAAGACTTACATAACTTGTAATGTATGTTTTCAAAGGGAGGAAAACAATTTACAACAACATGAAAACTATGGTTTTGAAAACAACTTCCATTTCAAAACAATTTTGAAAGATGAAGATCTTGGCATTTCATTAGTTTTCGTCTATCGCAGTAAAGTCTCAAGGTGTGATTACCAGACGTTGATGACCTCATTGTACCATGAAATCCGAATACAAATGCCAACAGGCAGAGCAAGTATCTGATTGGTCCAATAACTGGCCTGCCAGCCTGGAAACGTGTTTGGCGTGTTGCTATTGTTATCAGCATTGATCTGATTGGTCCAAGTGACCTGCCGGTGTTGCCATGTTGCCATGGTTACCAGCGTTCATGTACGGTATCTGATTGGTCCAAGTGACCTGCCGGTGTTGCCATGTTGCTATGGTTACCGGCGTTGAAGTATCTGATTGGTCCAAGTGACCTGCCAGTGTTGCCATGTTGCTATGGTTACCAGCGTTGAAGTATCTGATTGGTCCAAGTGACCTGCCGGTGTTGCCATGTTGCCATGGTTACCAGCGTTGCCATTTCTTCCAGACGAGTGCGGCGTCGCGCTGCTCTCGAACCAGCTGGTAGTCAACGGTCATCAAACCTTCGAGGGACATTGGCCGTGGATCACGGCGATCTTCGTCAAGAAGGTTCGCCAGGGCGGGCTCGAGTTTCTGTGCGGAGGGACGCTGATAAGCAGAACTCACGTTGTCACTGGTAATTGCGATGAGGTTTCACACTCTCTCTATCTTTTAATATTTCTGGCAACAAGTTTCACACGTATTCTGCCAAAATTCTTGCCATAAATAGAACTTAACAACACTAATACAAGAAACATTTTCTTGTAAATAGGTTACACGTCTCTGATTCTTTTAAATTGGATCAGATCAAATCAATCTATATTAAGTGTTATCCTCTCGGTTACACAAACTGATTATAAGTTTGAGTTGTCTAATAAATGCTCGCCATAGTGATTGCACTGAATCCTTTATGTCTTATACCAATGTTCTTTTACCACAATACAAATTGTTACCTTCGAAACGTGAGCTAGAAACAGTAAAATTCCACGCTTATAGAGTGATTCACTCATATTAATATTGCATATCTAATAAGCAACTTTCATTTATGTTTCTCACCACAATAATATTCAATAAGCCCTCCGGTAAATAAGTCTGTTGTGTTGTGCATATTAACTTTCCTGGTCTCTTTATATAAAAACAAAACTCAGTATGCTTAGATCTTTGAATATCAAATGATAGTCCCAACGCCATTGACTGATTAAATTAGCTATCGATTCGTACCTCCCAATGTATGTTAATCGGCTACTATAAGTTCGCCAAGCACGGCCTATCATAATACGTACCCACAAGGCATCGTGCATGCGTGGCGAGCTTGTACTAGCCGAGTAGAATACATTGGGCGGTACAAAGCGGTAGCTAACCAGCCGCTGGCGTTGCACGAGTTGGCAAGGAATGGCCTATAGTGGGGGGAAGAAATGTCTACTTTGCCCCCAGCATCTCAGTGCCTAATTTAAGAAAAAAGTGGAACTGCGCAAACAAGTCTTTAGAGGCAAAAAGCCGGGGGGTCTAGGGGGCGCCGCCCTCCAAGTTAGCCCTGCAGGTAATTTTTTTGTAACCTTTTTTCAAGAACGTGTTTAAATGTCTTGAGAATGAGATGGTCTTCAAAACATTTTATTAGATTTACTATGGCATGTTTACACGTTGCAGGACTGTAAAACAAACTGGAGATCGCATTTTGGGATAGATAGCAGAACATACCTAACACTTATTGACTGAAGCCGTGTAAAATTTTAATATTTTAATTTTACCTAACTGTTTGCACATTTACCAAACATTTACAAAAATAAAAATAAAGAATATTTTTCATTCAATCAGTTCTTTTAAAGACGAATTCTTAACTGCGCAAATGACTTTTGCAACTGCGCAAACAGTGTCCAGCTGCGCACTAAATTAGGCCCCCCAGCATGTCTAAACACGTTCTTCTCGTTACAGCGGCTCATTGCGTCTCAGCCGGGGGAGTTATAAGAAGACCTGACGATCTGGTTCTCTTCCTCGGCAAGTTTAACCTCAACGACTGGACGGAACCCAACAGCCAACTCAAGAGGGTAAAGTCTCATTATAACTTTTATAAACACTGACACAAACTTCCCTTCTCAAGCAATCTTCAAAAATACATTTGAAGGTCTTTAATACACGCCACAGAAATGTTCTTCGACAAACCTGAATAAACAATCCGTGTATGTTACCTATTAGAATCATAAAATGAGGTTATGAAGATTCAATACAATCACTTAACTAATTTTGCTGTGAATTATTATCCACAAATTTCGAATTGTGAATATGTTTCACAGTGACACCAAAGCCATTTATAGAGAACATCTGTGGCAGCCTGTGTAGACCGCAATAACCACTTGCTTGCCAGCTAAGTGTGCAGAGTAGTCACGTGATGATAAGACACAACCTATATGTGGCAGGCGGGTAGCCATAATGTTTGGTCAAAAGATTACTGAGTGAGAAATCTTTGGGTTGATCCACTGCAATTGACTCTTGAATTACTAACCGTACGTTTTACTACATGTTTCCTTTTACAAACTAGAGGTACACTCCCAATAAAAGTGAATAAACAAGCATTGTCTAAATACACATAAAACGACATTGACGAACTGCTTTAAATTCTTTAATCAGGTTTTTTGAGAAAAAGCTGTAGGCAGATGTCTAGATAAACAAAAAACTGTATATATACTCCAGTACCCACTCAGTTGCAAGAACTAATTTTCAGTGGGGGTATTGATACCATTTATTACGTGCTTCATTGCTATGACGGCTCTAAAGACACCGTTTACATGTACTTTAATACCATATCGATAGATTAAGTTCAAGTTACCAGTTAAAGATCCCCAGACCGAGCTGGGAATCGAACCTTGAATCTTCTGCATTGGAAGCAGGAATAAACCTTCCAAACAAACAAATCACACATTTTTTCACGTTGTTTTTCACGATGTAGATTCTGCTACACTTTTATTATTGACTAAGTCAAAGTTTGGCTTCTCTTCAGATTCAATCCATCACCGTCCACCCCGAGTTTGTCTCATCGGCCAATGGTTCCGACATCGCCGTCATAACTATGACCAAACCCGCCACTTTCAACCACTACGTGAGGCCGGTCTGCATGTGGAACAAGGGAAACAGTCTCAATGACGTCGTTGGCCGTCGTGGCTCGGTGAGTAGATCCAAAGACCTTAGTAGCCATCCAGATCAAAGACCTTAGTGACCATCAAGGCCATGTTCAGCACCAGGTGAGTAGTCATTCAGATCAAAGACCTTAGTAGCGACCATAAAGGCCAGGCCCAGCATGGTGAGTAGCCATTCAGATCAAAGACCTTAGTAGTGACCATCAAGGCAAGGCCCACCGTAGTGAGGTGCCATCCAGATCAAAAAAACTTTAGTAGTGACCATCAAGGCAAGGCCCGCCATGTTAAGTAGCCATCCAGATCAAAAACCTTTAGGTCTACTGGATTTCCTCCTGGCGGAGTAATTGCGAAGCGGCCTGTGCCGCTACTAGCGAAGCCTAGCGGCAATCCAGTAGACCTTGCTTAGTAGTGACCATCAAGGCAAGGACCTTTACGAAGATAAGGGTAGATATTCATACTAAAGAACTTAGAGGTGGACAACTGCGAGTGGATGTCCAGAAGATGCACGGTGGTTTTAGATTAAAAAAGCGATGTTCGTAGTCCATTAGGCAGTATAGCTGTTTAATACTATAATGGCTGCATGTGTTTTGATCGGTGGCCTTTAGCAGTTGGAGACACACATAGTCAATCTTAGTTAAAGCTTATTTTGAATTAAATCGTTAGGAAGATGTTTCATCAATTGGCTGACCAAGGAGGTGAGAAACAGTAGCTTCCCATGTACCTACGCGACCAGTTTACATGGTTGTGGCACTTGTTATTGGTTACAGGTGGTCGGGTGGGGTCGTTTCGGGGCCGGAGACTCGGCGGTATCAGACACGCCGAAGCTTGGAAGGACATGCATCGTCGCACAGGACGAATGTCTTCGATCACACACCGACTTTATCCAAGTTACGAACGAAAAGACATTCTGCGCTGGGTACAGGGACGGTATGATTTTGTTTTTATATTTTATTTTATTGTCTTATATACTGATATTATGAAAAAATAGAAGATATAACATGTTGACAGCGGGAACTCAGTTTCGTACGCGGCTCATGCACGCTTCTATGTAAGTCAGATGTTCTATTTTTCATACACGTCTTGCTACATAGAAATGGAAATTTAAGACATATGATGTACTTTGGGAAATCGTGAATCTTTACAGAATTTAAATAATTAGTAGATGAAAAAACACTGGATGCACAGTTCGCTTTCTATGCTGGATGTGTTGTTTCATCATGTGGCCGCGCATGCGCATAAACACAACCCTATAGTTTATTCCAGGTTGGCATGTCACCATAGAAACCGGTTCGTTGGGGACGTATTGTCCCCCCTCCCTTGAGTAGCGCTGTCAACGTTGGGGCGAGATGTGGATGTGATAAGTGTCTTATTCGTGAAAAAAAGATATTTGAACCTGGCTTCCTTTAAATTTACCTTGTTGTTGTTCAAGGTTCAAGAGTCCAGGCGATGAGAGCTATTAGCAATCCATTAGGGGACGGTAAAGTAAAACGCCACATCTCGCGATGACATGCCGGCCTAGTATGGAGTATAGCTAGGCAGGTCATATGTATTAATAATAATTCTATGAAGAAAGATGTACGGGTTATTAAAAAATCAGTCCATCTGACTTACAGAGTGTTCACCGGCCGTGCACGAAACTGAATTCGCATCGTCAACTTTTTATACTCCATTCTAATGCATGAGTATAGAGCGCTATCCGCACACCACTAGTGCATTGTTATCTTTGTAATAACACACAACCCTTTCATAGTTTCCATTACACCATTTGTCAAAGTAAAGTTCCAATTCACTAGCTCCGATTTAGTAAGTTCGGTTTAGTAACCATGGTTACAACAAACATAACATTCAAAATCACTGGCAGTCGCCACGTCTGTTCGTAGAGAATCTCCGCTTACTGGCTCATCGGAGTTTTAAAAGTTAATGAACAAGCTGTTTAGGATTTGTAATGTCAGTCTGCAACGTTGCCACTTGTCAATTCAACAGGTAGTGGTCCATGCAACGGCGACAGCGGCTCCGGTCTAGTCCTGCCTTATCGGAAGGGAAGACATGGTCCCATCCAATGGTTCCTCCGAGGAATCGTCAGTCTCTCCCTATTGGACAGCGTAGACGTCGTCTGCGACCTCAGTCAGTACGTGGTCTATACAGACGTCGCCAAGTACGCTGATTGGCTATCGCAGTTCAACGACACCATCACCATCAACTAATGTATTTCACTTCCATTTGGCAGTTCCACACTCGAAGAAATTACAACTGAAATTGTGAAGAGTGGCGCTCTTAGCTTTTGCCAAATACTGTTTTGCTCAGTGCAGTTGTATCCTACCCATAGGCTAAGCCCACGGCCCTAATTTTAAGCCTGGTGAGACACTAAAATATTTCTGGTGGGCCTACGAAGGCCTAGGCTATACGGGGATACCCTATTTTAAATCATCGAAATATCCTGGGAAGGGATTCATGGGCAAACCAAAGGGGACCCTACTCGCTAACTTTAGTCGGCCCCTACACCTAGGGGCGCCCATTGTTACCAAGGTAACAATTGTTTGCATGTTATTTCCCATAAACAAAACAAATCCATAGCAACAATGGGTGCCCCTAGGTGTAGGGGCCGACTATGAATTCCAACCTTAATGTTTTCTATTGATATCTTGAGAACGCTTCATAATATTGAAAACATTCATATAGTGGACCCAAGATTACTTCACACCTGCTTTCGTCACATCCGGGGCAATCGTAGCCAACCAGCGAACCGCCCGAGACACACCAGCGCCAATACCGATCGCTCATTGGCTACGAACCAGTCGCCTGCGACGAAAGTATGTGTAAGGTAGTCTTGGGACAACCTATACTAGCGATGTGGCTTTGTACCAGCTAAACAATGGATTTTAAAAATTTAAATATTTATAATTGTTATGATTGTTTTCCAATGGGCTGCACTCTGTGCGCACTGGTGCGGCTATTATATTGTTGTGCATTGTTGTTTTAATTGTTAATCACGTACTCAGTGCGGTCCATCCAGTGCAGCCACTGGAAATTGCCATACAACTTATTAATTGTAAATTATTAAATTAATAATTAGAGACATAGCAATAAGTTTTTCAAATCATTGTTTAGCTGGTAAAGACCACTCAAAATAGACTTGATGCAATCTGGTGGCAAGCAAATAAACTTCTATGAGGAGGAGATTACTCATCGTTGATTTGTTGAAACAATCAATGGCGCAGATAAGGAGGTAGCTCAGCAGTGCTATATATTGTTAGTTTGAGTCTCCTATACAAAACTAAATCGCTGGTATAAATCACTTTGTCAATGTATCAATAAAACAAGTTTAAGTTTTCGTGGTTTAGCATTGCGATTACCTTTGGGGGTGAATTAATATGTAGGTTTTCGATTTACATTATTTCAAATTCAGGTGTCTGCAGCCGCCGGATGTAAAACCCGGAATATTACTACAGCATTGCTGTCCTTGCTCTAAACCCTCATGCACGCCAAGGGTGAAAGGGTCTACCCTCATCATCCAACCGCGTGGTGGGTGCAGCAGTGGCTCATGAATTATACCTGTCAAAATGCACATATTGAATTAATTAGGGGACTGAAATGTAGTTGAGGGGGAAGAGTGGTGTGAGGATAGAAGAAGATGGAGAGGCCTATCTTCAATGCCGACCCAACGCAGAGTTGGACGTGGCAACAGATGATGATGATGATACGTAACAAATTATTTACATAAGTGATTTTTAATGTGTTACTGCAGACATTTATCGTTTCAGTAAGTGTCGCCTTGACAGGTTTAGTTTTCGAGCCACCGCTGCACTCACCGCGCGGCCGGATGGTGGGGGTAGACCCTTGGCGGGGGTTTAGTGCAAGAATTACACTGCAAATATCATACATTTCGTGATGGATTCTACATGTTCATTTGATCTAATTCAGACACTAATCCATGTTCGTGCTATTTCTATAACCTAATAATTGTTACCTTTGCCAAGTGTGTGTATGTACAGTTGTACACTCTTGTTTGTTGCAATATTAAAATAAATACATACAACATATGAGTTTTTATTGTTATCTACTCATTTACATCTTTCGAGTGTGTCATACTAAGGGCCATGCACATACAACTGTCAAGTTAAGGCTGGTCCACACAGATTTTTAAGACATAATGCATAAGGTTTTAAGACGTTGTTTTAAAAACAACAATGAAAACAACGTCTTAAAACTAAAACTTTGTGTGAACACCAGTACGTGTTTCCTATGATCCAACTTTACGACTACGCGTTAAACCTTAAATCGTATGTCTTAAAAATCTGTGTGGACCAGCCTTAAAGTACAGAATTTGTTGCTATGGAATTGTTATATTACATGCTATTTTCCAGAACAAAAACAAACTCCATAGCAACCACAAACCAATCACAAACTTCACTCAACTTTGCATTATCCCTTGGTGGGGGCTCGTCTAACTCACCGAGCCTCCGCCAGGAGATTGACGGACCTTGAGTATTTCCTTCTAACGTCCTTGCAATTGCTTGCGATTGTGCTCGGGGTCTCGTCTAACTCCACCACTACCGCGCGCGCTGCTAGCGGCAATTTAGTGGACCTTCCCTGCCTCCCTTAAATATTGAATTTCTCAGATTTCAAAGACGAAAAGTCCTCTAAATTCTGAAAAGTAATGTACCTACATCTGCTAAATACACATACCTGGATTCATAATCTTGGTAAATTATGACTTATGAGTGTTACGAGTAATCTATATATTATTATAAATTAATCTAATAATAATAATAATAATAATAATAATGATAACCATAATAATAACAATAACAATAATAATAATAATAATAATAATAATAATAATAATAATAATAATAATAATAATAATAATAATAATAATAATAATAATAATACTAATAATAATAATAATAATAATAATAATAATAATAATAATAATAATAATAATAATAATAATAATAATAATAATAATAATAATAGTAATAATAATAATAATAATTATAATAATAAATATAGTAAATAAATATAATAAATCATAACAATAATAGTTATTATTATAACTATTATACCAGCACCGAACTCTGAACTCATCTCTTGAGTGAGATCGTATATCACGTAAGCCTAATGTTATCTCGACCTCATTCTAGTCCTCCCGTGTTCTAGATCTCTAGGCCACGGATGCCTGGAAATATGATTGGTGATTGCACACGCTTATCACCTGACCTGAATCCGGTATCAGGTATGTTACCGTAGCACTTAAAAGTTTCCGGCGAGCCCTATTGCACGAATCCCATCATTCAGCTGTGATCTTTACAGCGAAGCCAGACAAACTTTTCAATGTGCTCAAGTGGAACTTCAAAACTTCGATCCCATTCCTTAACAAGTATTACCTGTTGATAGGAATAAGTGACCAGGGACGGGACAGAAAAAAGCTTCAAAAGATTCCTCCAAGTGCAACGTTAGAAGAAGAATAAGCGGTTGAGTACGTTCAACGTTCATCCGGGCGTTTTGACCTTGCAGCTGATGGTTAAACTACTGCGTGAGTCATCTCGCATCCTGCGCTGTGATTGGACGTTATTCGAAACGTTCTTCCATGCGTTTTGACGTTGCAACTGACCGTAGAGCTACTGCATGAGTGATCTCGCTTCCTGCGCTGTGATTGGACGTCATTCGAAACGTCATTCCATGCGTTTTGACGTTGCAGCTGACCGTATAACTACTGCTTGGAGGCTGGACTTCCTGTGCTGTGATTGGATGCTGGTACAAACGTCTGGTCGTACTCTAACGCGCGCCTAAATGTGCGTGTCCCAGATTATGAGAGCACAAGCTCAATCCAAATGGTGATCGCAATCCATATCCGATACATTTCGTAAGGCCACTGAAACCAACATGTACACTTTGGAGCTTCTTCGAAGGTCCCTTATAGTCGCCTTCATCGCTCACAGTAAGTAGCTAACTAAAATGGTTACGCTGTAACCGTAAGGAATCGAAGAAATATTTCGATTCTTGAAATTTGTGTTTGTTTATTTTGCCAAAAGCAGGAAATTTTAGGAAAATGTTCTATACAATATAACAAACAATAATACGGTATGAAAGGTTGGTATGAAGCTAACTCTGGAGCACCCTGTTATACGGTGCACACCAGATTACCTGATTCGTCCCTCTTCAGGTGACTAACTAGGTATGCAAGGGTGTTTGGAGAGTTGGGATGGAATGTCCTAGAACTGCTAGTAGGACTCAGTCCCAGACTGCGTTAAACCTCGGAACATCCAGTTAGGATTGCCGGTGGCCGGAATTGAACCGGCGACCTCCCGAATTAAAGTCTCGAGTCTTACCGCTAAGCTACCTCTATCGGAGTACCATATACATAAATATAAACCCCTGTGTACTTTTTAAACGTATAATTTGTGTATTTATTTGTTTAAAGTGTTGAAAGTAATTGAACTCGCGACTTCCGGGGAGAGTAGCCTAGAACTCGTATGTTCATCATTGAATGTATTGAACGCTTTCGCCATATTATTATCAGAAGTGATTCACAGAATAAACAGGAAGTACTCAAGTCTTCTCTGATTATGGATAAAATGAAACCAGACTAAATTGTATATCAACGTAGGGTAGATAGTACAACCGTTGAGTGAGTAATATAGGGTAGAGGCCCCACGACATCGACAGTTTGTCTACCGCCTTTTACTGCCCAAAATACTTGAGTCGGGGTGTAGAAATTCGCCAAGCGACGCGATGACGGAGCCTGATTGGTCCGCTACTTCACCGAATATATACGAAGACAGCCCATAACTCCGTCATCGCGTCGCTTGGCGAACTTCTACTAACCGACTAAAGTATGTTGGGCAGCATAAGGCGGTAGACAAGCTGCCGATTGCGTTGCGCTTCTACCCTATATGAATCACTCAACGGTACAATGGATGTGTCTTATTGTAACAAAACGGTAGGTATACCCGTAATATACTTTCCGTATAGTCGGTTTCCGTATAGTGTAACACTGGGGGTCAGTGATATTATATAATTGTAATTACTGTAATCATTATCAATAAAGAAATCTGAATCTGAATCTAAGGGCGAAGGATAGTCTCTACGTCAAAAAGATCAGAAAAGTTTCACTATTAAATTATATCTCAAGATTGTAACAAGAAATCGAAAATCTAAATCAGCAGCGCCCTGTGCTTTGGTAAGCCCTATACAGAATGAATAAAATATAACCATTAGAGTAGTATTTTGATTATAATTCGATAATAAGCAATAAAATTAATTATTTATAAAAAAAACATACTGATTATAATATAAGTCACGACTTAGAGCATTCAATGTGTAGGGCTTACTAAACTACAGTGCGCTGTTGATTCAGATTATCGATTTCGAAGCCCATTCTTGTGATATAATTTAAAAATGAAAATTTTGTGCGGTTTTTGACGTAGAGGTATCCTTCCCTGTTAAAGGTAACGATTGGCTATATTGTATGTATAAAATATTATCTTATAGCGATGAAAAAGTAAATATTGTTATAATATTTTTATCATTTGAGTGTTGGCACAAGGCGGAAATTTCGCGCTGTTCGTATATAACTGTTTTTTTTTGTAGATAAAATCGAAGTACTTATCTTTCTCGGTATATAGCATAGGAAAGTAGGACACGGTAGTTGGAAGGAATATAACGCTGAAACGTGGACACTAGACCGATAGAGGGGGCTCAGCAGTAAAACGCGAGACTCTGATTTGGGAGGTCACCGGTTCGATTCCGACCACTGACAGTCTTGTCTTCAAGTATTTTTCGAGGTATTCCTCAGTTGAAAGGCAAATAAATGCTGGGATTGAGTCATACTATCAGCCCTTGGACATTCCTTCCCAATTATTCAAATCCCGCAGTCAATACCTAGTTATGGATTGTTATTCACCACTATATTATTAATTGAGTCGATTAGGGTGTCAGGATTTTTGGCACGTTGATTGTTAAAGCAATGATTTTACTGTCGCTGCTTTTGCAGTTTATGTTTTTTTTTGTTTATTTGTTTATGGGTAGAAAAGGCGCCACTTAATCCGTTTAGAAAGTGATAATAATGAGTCGCGACAAGATAATGCCTTTGACGCTGGGAGCTTGCACCGAGGTGTTTGTATAGGAAGAAATCACACCGTCACCGCTTATCTTAAGAGCAACAGGCAGGTGATTAGTGCAAAGAAAGTAAAGATGTTGATAATATCAACATGATCAACAACAGTCTGCTGAGATGTAGGTTTTTAGGTCAAATGCTCACGTGGAAGAACAATAATAATAATAATAATAATAATAATAATAATAATGAAAATAAAAATAATAATAATTATACGAAGAGCGAATGCTGGGATGAGTACAAATCGGCCACGACCGTACATATTAAAAAAAAAATAAATATATATATATAATAGCATCCACAGTTTTTTTTAGAAAAATAATATGGACAATTATATATTAAATTAGTTCTAAGTAGACTATTATAAGGTAAACACAATACTTGACATTTATGTCCGTACAACATGTTTACGCCGGTTTTGACCGAGTTTGTATGTATTGCAACAGTAAAATAAAAAATAATAATAATAATAATAATAATAATAATAATAATAATAATAATAATAATAATAATAATAATAAAAAAAAAAAGTACTAATAAGACAGTAACGAGTGAAGTTGAACAAGGTACCTCATGGAAATACTTGACATTACATCTGTATTGTCCGTATAACATGTAAACTCCGGCTTTGACCGAGTTTGATGACTGTTTAAACTAGTGACATGTGATAAGTGAAGTTAAATAAGGTAGACACATGGAAATACTTGACGTTACGTCCGTATAACATGTTAACGCCGGTTTTGACCGAGATTTTATGATTGTGATACATTCAATAAAATAATAATAATAATAATAATAATAATAATAATAATAATAATAATAATAATAATAATAATAATAATAATAATAATAATAATAATAATAATAATAATAATAATAATAATAATAATAATAATAATAATAATAATAATAATAATAATAATAATAATAATAATAATAATAATAATAATTCGTAGGAATACCTGCTACAAGGTGCACACCAGTTTACGTGATGTGCCCCTCTAACCAAGTATATAACGGTTTGTGGATGGTTGAAGGACTTTAGTAGGACTGAATCCCAGCATTCGCCTTTACGACTGAAGAATACCTCTGAAAAACCCCAATCACTATTGGCGGTGGCCAGAATCGAGCAGTTGACCTTCCGAATTAGCGTCTCGCGTCTTACCGCTGATCTACCTCTATCGGTAGTGAGAGAAAGTGTCCTTTGTAAAGCATTTTTGTATACCTGAGTAGGATAAACGTGAAAACATCATCAGGGACATCTTGTATATCGTCAGCTGATGAGATGAGACGAATTGTCCAATGAATATTTTATAGGACAAACAGCATTCGCGTTTTGACTGAGTTAACGTTAGAGAAAACCTTCAGTCAGGATTAGCAATGGTTTTTAAATTTAAATTTTGTTTCTATATATTTATTTATAATAAGTATGTTGTAGAATGTTATGATGTGTACTATAATAAATAAATAAATAGCACCAATATTAATGGCAATAAAAAACACTGTAGGTCTTACACAGTTAAAAAAATTTCGATCTTGTTCAACATCGGAAAAAAAAATTCCGTGTAAGTCCTACAGTGTTTTTTATTACATATTTTCCAGTTGACAAGAGTGTTTTTTATAATTAATAATAATGGTCTGATTGCTCATCTCCGCAGTCCTCCCAGCCGCTGCCCGCCACGACGGCCTCCAAACGAACGGAGACATGTTCACAGAGGGCGCCACCTTGCACGCCTCGTGCTCGCTGACACACAACCACACGCACGCGCACAGACCCGCAGCCAAGGTCACGTGGTATGTGGGGGACTCCCCCGCTAAGCCCCGCCCCTGCAGCAACCCTCCCGCGACGTGGCGGTCACCGTCAACCACCCCCCAGTGGAGCTTCTGCATGGAGGTCACCAGAGAGCACCACGGGCGACCTCTGCGTTGTATAATGGAGGATCCTACCCTTAAACAACCGATCAACATCACTAAAAGGATAATTGTTAAGTGTAAGTCTGATGATAATTAATAATGTTTCGTAGGAATCCCTGTTACACCAGCTTTACCTGATGTGCCCCTCTTCAAGTAACTAACTAGGTATATTCGGGTGTTTGGATAATTGGGAAGGAATGTCCGAGGACTGATAGTATGACTCAGTACCAGCATTCGCCTATACGACTGAGGAAAACTTCGGAAAAAATTTTCATTTAGTACTACCGGTGGCCGGAATCGAACCGGCGACCTCCCGAATTAGAATCTCGCGTCTTACCGCTGTGTTACCTCTATCGGTTCTAAGTTGATGTAACTTCTTTGCAAGTGTGATCCGGAGAAATATGCACTTGTTCAAATATATGTTTGGCTTTGAAAGGGGAAATACGGCGTTTCCGGTATCCATAGTTAGCAAAAATATATTCTATTGATTTCTTGGCATTTAAGCTTCAGACTTCAGCGTTACTTACTTATTGCCATATGAAGCAAGAGTGTTTCAATGTAATGTGCTGTGCCATGCCCTGTCGTAACGGGATTGTGCACCATTTCTAAACTAACCTCTCTGTATTATATTGCAAACACTAGTTACCGTTGGTTAGAGCAGATTGGAGGGTTCAAAAGCTTGTGTAACAGCTTCGTTCTTCTCGTCATCTGCTCGGCAGTTCAGGTTAGTGGTAGATCCTACATGACTGGTCAAAGTTACATTGTCCTTTTGGATGGGACGTAAAACCGATGGTCCCCTTGGTACTTTTCGATATGAGTAGGCTACGTGCCGGTACCAGGCTTCCTCTCCTCCCTTCCTCATTATCATTCACCAATCATCACTCACCAGGCTAAAGAGGGCATTGTTCCCTACGCAGGCTTTAATTACAATAAAATATATATATACCTTGACCCCGTTTTCAACATTAATTATCGGGTAGGGGGGAGTAGCGAAATACACCATTTCTTGGGCTAATGTCTTCGTTGCCGGCTAGCCAGGCCTGACACAACCACCTCCTCAACCTCTTCCTCGATCACTTCTTCCGTTACCAGAGGGCTGTTTAAATAAATAAATAAATAAATTATTATGTTGTAGATGTCGACTTGTCTTTGGACTCATCTAGCTACAACTTGGGAGATAAGGTCACGGCCACATGCACCGTCAGCAACTCACTGCGTACCAACATATCCTGGTATGTTGACGGTGCGTACGTAAAGAGCGCCACCAACGCGACCATGTCCTATGATACCAGACTGGAGAAGGTTGTGGCCGAGTACCGAGCGTATGTGACCGACGTGGAGGACAATGAGACGGAGATACGATGTCAAGCAGAGGTTGATGGGCTTCGTCCATTACTCAAGAGCGCCAAGATCTTGAATGTCAAATGTAAGATAGGTTTAGAAATTTTCAAGTTGTGTGTGGTGTTCACGTCTCATAAAGTTATCTATGTCTCCAATTCAGTTTTCGTTTATTTGAAATAGTTAAGAGCGAATATAATAATAATTTTTCGTAGGAATACCCGTTATAAGGTGCACACCAGCTTTACCTGATCTGCCCCTCTTCAGGTGACTAACTAGGTTATTAGGGTGTTTGGATAGTTGGGAAGGGATGTCCGAGGGCTGATAGTATGACTCAATCCCAGCATTCGCCTTTACGACTGAGGAAAACCTCGGAAAAAACCTTCAGTCAGGACTGCCGGTGGCCGGAATCGAACCGGCGACCTCCCGAATTAGAGTCTCGCGTCTTACCGCTGAGCCACCTCTATCGGTTAAGAGCGAAGGGTAGGCCTACCTCTACGTAAAAAAACCGCAGTCATTTTTCGTTTTTAATAATATCCGAAAAATGCTACTCGAAATTGAAAATCTGAGTCAACACTGTGTTTTGGTGAGCACTACATACTGAATGAAATGTTATAACCATTGGCGTAGTTATTTTGATTGTTAAATCGATAATTAATGAAGTTAATAAGAAATAAAACCATACTGATTAAAATGTAAGACACATTTAGAGCATTCAGTATGTAGGGCTTACCAAACCACAGTGCGCTGTTGATTCAGATTTTCGATTTCGATGAGTAATCACCAATCGGAAGCTGTTAGATATCAAGTTATCTGACACACAATTATTTAGTTGTAACTTACAAGTCGTGAGATGAGATCACGTCTTAGACCTTTAAACAATTACAATAAATGATTGTATGTAAAGTCAAGTACAAATGGAATTGATTAGATTTTATTAGAATGTTAAATATTATGAAATATGTTACGTTTATTGAATATACAGAATGTTCTTTCAAAATTTACAATGATTAGTTCACTACACAACCCTGCTTGTTTCATTCTGATGTATTTGTTGCTTCAGCTATAGAAAGTCTTGGGTTTGGTTCACGGATATTGTTTTTGACGTTGGCACAGTTGGAGAGAGTAAATTCAATATTATGTTGAAAATGACACTCAGACTCAAAAATATTCGCCAGCCATAGATCTACTGTGCTACAGTGGGTCCGTGGCATAGTTGAGAACAAGAAAATCAGTCGATCTTTCGTCGACCTTGGCATTTCACAAATGATGTACACTAGCACAAACATGAGACGAAATCTCCGAATTCATTACCGGAAACCATAACAGAAGTTCAACCATGCGCACTACCCAAAATCTAGTCAAATAATAGGCGTCCATATAACAAACAAACGATTACATTTGATTACTTTTTGACAGTTTGGACCCAACAATTTCAAGGGAACTGGGGTCACACTCGGGCTGGACAAACAACTTATTATAAATGCAGTGAAAAAATGCCCTGTGGCGTTCTCAGCTTTGCCACGGACAAAGCTTAGGGCCTTTTCTTGGTTAGTGTGTGCATTACCTCTTCCTTGCATGTTTCAGATCCACCTTCTGAGGTGACTCTCAGACTTGACAAAGAGAAAGAATACCAAGTTGGCGACTTACTGAACGCTTCGTGTGTCGTGAGAAGCAACCCCGTAGCCAATGTCACGTGGTTCTTTGACGATGACGTCATCCAGATAAACGAACAATACTACTCGACTGTCAACAACTGGACGGTTACTACGGGGTTCACAAAGCGCTTGGCACGGAGCGACGATGGGAAGACAGTGCAATGTCAAGTCTACTACGGCCGTAATCACAGTTCATCCTACATCAGAATACGTGTTGGCGCCAGATGTAAGTGCAGGTCACACAAGTTCACACAAATATTTAAGGGTTGTACTAAGATTTAAGCGAAGGGTACCTCTACGTCAAAAACCGCATTAAATTTTCATTCTTTAATTATATCTCAAGATTGCAACACAAAATCGAAAATCTGAGTCAACAGCGCACTGTGTTTTGGTAAGCCCTACATACTGAATGAAATATAACCATTAGCGTAGTTATTTTGATTATTAAATCGATAATTAGTAATAAAATTAATTAGAAATGAAAACCGTACTTATTTTAATGTAAGACACAATTTAGAGCAATCTACTCCCAGTAGGGCTTACCAAACCACAGTGCGCTGTTGATTCAGATTTTCGATTTCGAAGTCCATTCTTGAGATAATATTATTTAAAAGTGATAATTAATTGTGTGCGGTTTTGAACGTAGTGATATTAGTTTGGTTTCATTGAGCTTATCACTTGATTCGTAATCCAAAGTTAAAAATAAGTTATCGTAAGAACATGTTGTGATCAGAAAAATATTTGTAAGCACTCACACAAACGTCATATCAAGAAATATTGTCGTAGCAACACTGAGAATAACCTTCAGTCAGGAATTGCTGTTAGCTAGTATCGAAATGGCGACCTCCAAAATTAGATTCTCGCGCGCTACTGCTGAGCTACCTCTAATGGTAATAGTAATAATAATTTTTCTTATGAATACCCGTTATAGGTTGCCCACCAGCTTTCCCTGATGTACCCTTCTTCAGGTGCCTAAGGGTTATTGGATAGCTAGGAATGAATGTCCTAGGGCTGTTATTAGGTCTCAATCTCAGCATTCTCATTTATAACTGAAGACAATCTTAGAAAACCATCAGTAAGGACTGCCGGTGGCCAGAATCGAACCGGCGACTCCCCGAATTAGAGTCCCGTGTCTTACCGCTACTACCTCTATCGGTGAGCTATCTCTATCGGTGAGCTACCTCTATCGGTAACGTACCTTGCATATTATTCACTACGATCAAAATCAGATGCAAGTTGTAAGTTTTTCTAATGTAAAGAAGTACATTATTGACACAATATCATGTAATCAGTTTCACTTTATAAAGCACGTGTAGACTTACTCATGACTTATTTCCCTCTTCAGAACCGTCCAACTGTCCAAACACCCCCAGATGACTCATTTCCCTGACACTCAACAGGTTGGCTGAATGTTGTTTTGTTTGCAGATGAGAACATCACCTCACTCTACTTTGAGTCACTGATCGTCGTCTTGGGGGTCACCACACTCATAGTTCTGCATTACGCCTGCGCCCTTCTCGCTCCCATCTTCTTCCAGTGTTGCCGCTTGCTTTGCCGACAGAGAGGTAACACATAACTCGCACACTTATAGTTCTGCATTATACGCCTGCGCCCTCATCGCTCCCATCTTCTTGCAGTGTTGCCGCTTGCTTTGCCAACAGAGAGGTAGAACATAACTAGGCCACTTTAGTTTTATGCTTTATTAAATAAGTATTTTTCAGAAAAAATTGTGTGTAGAAGTACCAAATATTATTTAGAGAAGCAGATTGAAATGATTCTGAGAGAAAATGGTCGTCAAAGATGGCTTATTACGAAATCATTTTGAGCAGACGAATAATTATTTTATATAGGCAGTATAGTTGATTCATTCAGGATAATTGTCTCTAAATCGAAATTCATTTGCTTTGCCACCAAAAATTATTCTCTTTTCACATATTTGTATCACAGTTGCACACAAATAGAGGGCATCAACATACGACAAAATTTGACACAAACATCGCAACCAGTTTAAGGTTATCTTATTAAAAGGTAAATTTCCTTATGTCCCAACATAGCGCCCGGCTAGACCTGTGTCTGGCTAGCGCCAAGAGCCAAGAGAACATATACAAAGTGTGCGCATGCCCGATATCTACCCCCCCTATGACGTCACGATACAGTAGCTTGATACTGACTAGTGTTCATTGTCTTAGGTGCATCGGCGTCCCAACGTAACGCCCAGCTAAACCTGTGTCTGGCTAGCGCCAAGAGCCAAGAGAACATATACGAAGTGTGCGCATGCCCGATATCTACCCACCCTATGACGTCACTATACAGTAGCTTGATACTGACTAGTGTACATTGTCTTTGGTGCATCGGCGTCCCAACGTAACGCCCGGGTAAACCTGTGTCTGGCTAGCGCCAAGAGCCAAGAGAACATATACGAAGTGTGCGCATGCCCGATATCTACCCCCCCTATGACGTCACGATACAGTAGCTTGATACTGACTAGTGTACATTGTCTTAGGTACATCGGCGTCCCAACGTAACGCCCGGGTAAACCTGTGTCTGGCTAGCGCCAAGAGCCAAGAGAACATATACGAAGTGTGCGCATGCCCGATATCTACCCCCCCTATGACGTCACGATACAGTAGCTTGATACTGACTAGTGTTCATTGTCTTAGGTGCATCGGCGTCCCAACGTAACGCCCGGGTAAACCTGTGTCTGGCTAGCGCCAAGAGCCAGGAGAACATATACGAAGTGTGCGCATGCCCGATGTCTACCCCCCCTATGACGTCACGATACAGTAGCTTGATACTGACTAGTGTACATTGTCTTAGGTGCATCGGCGTCCCAACGTAACGCCCAGCTAAACCTGTGTCTGGCTAGCGCCAAGAGCCAAGAGAACATATACGAAGTGTGCGCATGCCCGATATCTACCCACCCTATGACGTCACGATACAGTAGCTTGATACTGACTAGTGTACATTGTCTTAGGTGCATCGGCGTCCCAACGTAACGCCCGGGTAAACCTGTGTCTGGCTAGCTCCAAGAGCCAGGAGAACATATACGAAGTGTGCGCATGCCCGATATCTACCCACCCTATGACGTCACGATACAGTAGCTTGATACTGACTAGTGTACATTGTCTTAGGTGCATCGGCGTCCCAACGTAACGCCCGGGTAAACCTGTGTCTGGCTAGCGCCAAGAGCCAGGAGAACATATACGAAGTGTGCGCATGCCCAATGGCCAGGAGGCCTCTACCCACCCTACCCACGGACATTACGTCACGATACAGTAGCTTGATACTGACCAACGATGTCGCGTTACGCTACGGTGGTCCGAATCTACCCAGTGGTATTGCCACACAATGTAGAGGTAAGTGCATTGGCGTTGCTTCAACGTAGAGTGGCCTCTGTATTTTCACGTGATTATGGCATACTAACATTCTTCAAATTAAGTTTTCAGTAAGTTCTAGAAAGTGCGTTATTTTCGTAAACAGCGACTAAGTTTCTCTAAATGGTTGTGGAATTTCAACACACCAGTATTGTGCAGTTTGACCGTCTTGGACTTTCCTTATTTCAGCAATTCCAATTTCTAAACAACAACCTATGGGTGTTAGTATATATAGTATTTCAAAACTTTACAAATTTACATTAATTATTGAAATGGAATGCTACTTATTAACATTGAAGTAAAAATGTAACAACCTAGTTATTTATGTAACACAATAGGCATTTCGTAAAGGGAGAGTCCGAGTTGACTTCACTAAGATATAGAATATCCGGGGGTGGAGTCACATCAATTAATGAATGTCTCTTTACATGGTGTCTATAGAGAAGTGTCAGTGAGAGTATTGAGACATGTGTGGACACATCCTAAGACAAACTACAACAACTACAACAACATGTTATGTTTTCTGTACCAGAATATGAGGATACCGAGTACCTACTGCCCAGGCCTAGAGACCCGGTCGAGTATTTGAGGGTTCTTCCGGACCCAATACACCACCAGGTTCCAGCTGATCCTAAAACGTGAACACATGAACACTTAACTCTACTGAACTACTTAACATACCAACTGGCTGCAGCCTTTTTGGAATAAAGCCATTATAGTATTAAGGTCCTTCTTGCTGCCCGGATTGTTTGAGAATTCTACCAGAACTAACATAAGGGTCCCAACATCAACATAATACAAGTATGCCCTACTATATTGAAAACGATACTAGTAGAACATCCTCAAATGTTCATCCCAGTAATCCTATGAATTCTGAGCCAAGAATGGCAAACATTTATACGGTTGGTTGAAGTCAAAGATATTATAATATTCCCTTGGTTGAAGTAGTAGGAATATTTAGGAAGATGTGGCATATTGATGCTGCTCACCACCAAATATTCTTCATTTCGTGCTTTGCTTCTTAAGGGACTTAATGAGCTTATTTTGTCAACGGTGTTAAACGAGAAGATGACGATACAACACCACATGACATCTCTCTAACCAGAATTTGAACCTTGAACACAGCAACCATGATTTACCAGACAACGCTTATTGAACACAGCCACTACGCTGCATTCAATTACGGGTATTTGGGGAGTTCCTCGTCCAATATTATGATATATAGCTTAGTAACCATTTACACAAAATATATTGTGAACCTCACTGACAATCAGTGATTATGTTTATGATTTCTTAATATGTAACTGAGTGGAAAAACAATAAAAACCCAAAAGTTGTCTTTATTAATTTAATAATATTGAAACAAACAAGAGTGTAAAACACACATTTGGTAAAGGTAACAATGGTTTAGGTTGGGTTATAGAAATAGTAATGAGAATGAATTGGAGTTCGAATTAGATACAATTAAACATTTAGAATCCATTACAAGATGAATGGTCACGAGCGAAGTTCGCGTAAAAATCATAATTTTAAATATTTTAAATCCATTGTTTAGCTGGTACAAAACGAAATCAAGAATCACTTTTTCAAAATCTTGAAACGTTTAAAGATATCAATAAAACCCGTTACTTTAGGGTGTAAGACCTCCTTTTACCCTTAAATTCCTTCTAATGATCACACAGTTATAATTTCTTCGAGTGTGGAACTGCCAAATTTGAGTGAAATACTTTAGTTGACGGTGATGGTGTCGTTGAACTGCGATAGCCAATCAGCGTACTTGGCGACGTCTGTATAGACCACGTACTGAGTGAGGTCGCAGATGACGTCAACGCTATCCAATAGGGCGAGGCTGACAATCCCTCGAAGGAACCATTGGGTGGGACCTTTGGTACCCTTCTGATAAGGCAGGACTAGACCGGAGCCGCTGTCGCCGTTGCATGGACCGCTACCTGTTGATTTGACAAGTGGCCACGTTGCAGACTGACATAACAGATACACAGATAACATAGTTTGCCAATTATTTTAATCTAGACGATGAGTGTGTAGTGCATAATTACTAAGAATATTCTACTTGTTATTAGGGTGGCTCTCTACAATCCCATCTACATCCATTTTTCTCGATTAATCTCCAAAATATAGGCCTACTTGACAGATATAATATCAACTATCCAAAACGGGAAATCAAACAATCAAGTTAGTTTGACGTCAACAAAATCAAACAAACAAAGCGGAAGCAGAACTACTTTCGTCACACGACATAACAAACTTACAATCGATTGCAAAAGATCGAAAATATTAACTACTACAAAACAATAAAGTATAATCAATGAACTAATGTAAACAAAAAATAATAATAACAAGACATTTGGGTTGACCAAAATCAAATTCCAAATATTTTATCCAAATCGAAAATTTAAAATTCCGTTTAAGTTTTCGAGTTGGATACTAAATGATCGCCCCGAGCCCAAATTTTGGTTACTTGCACTCCCGTTCTTTTTATCCAGTCCCAAGCCTGGAAATAAACTATAAACCCTAAAAACTATAGTTTTACGAGACCAACGCCTACACTACCACGGCCTCTACGCAGAATAGTTGAGACAGACTTGCGATAGAATATCAAGGTTTAGACAAGAAAATAATATAAGATATAAAAACAATATCATACCATCCTTGTAACCAGCGCAGAATGTCTTTTCGTTCGTAACTTGGAAGAAGTCTTGGTGTGATCGAAGACATTCTTCCTGTGTGACGATGACAGTCTTTGCAAGCCTCGGAGTGTCTGATACCGCCGAGTCTCCGGCCCCGAAACGACCCCACCCGACCACCTGTAACCAATAACAAGTGTCACATGAAACAGCTGGTCATGTAGCACTGAGAGAAGCATTTCTTTTTCACCTCCTATTAATGAAACATCTCCGTTCTGATTTATTTCAAAATAACTTAGCTGTGATTGACTGTGTCTATATCCGAAAGTTCGTGTACTGACCAAAGAAAAAACAATATTTTATACAGTATTTATTTATTAAATATCTGTACTACATGGACCGGTACGTGCCCAATGTAGTACAAATTTTACATTCTTATTATCAAATCACCATCGCAGGTCTTCTGAGCATCTCGTCGCCTTAGTCAGCCAAAATATACCTACAACTAAGGTACCACTACTACAGCCTTTAGTCAAAATGGCTTCTCAGCGAGCGAGGGGTTGACTTGACGATCACTATACTAATTAGATTATTTGTTATTGAGAATTATGATCATAAGACTTTCGGAGTTGTTTGGAGAAAAAAGACACGTGGGATGTGATGGGGCCGAAAAAGGAAAGGGGTGGACATATACTGCCTTTCATCTCCATCTGGATCTATCTAGGGAGGCCATAGCGGAGGCATACACTTCCACCGGCATAGCTCTCGGGATCAACAAAGCGTACAAGCCCACCATGAAAAAACTAGCAGTCTCTGGGCAACATCACTATACTAAGATATACTTGGATGGCTACTCACCATGGGGGGCCTGGGCTTTATGGTCACTACTAAAGTCTTTGATCTGCATGTCTACTCACCATAGTGGGTCTGGACTTTATGGTCACTACTAAGGTTTTTGATCTGGATGGCTACTCATTATGGTAGGCCTGGCCTTTATGGTTACTACTAAAGTCTTTGATCTGGATGGCTACTCACCGTGGTGGGCCTAGCCTTTATGCTCACTACTAAAGTCTTTGATCTGGATGGCTACTCACCATGGTCGGCCTGGCCTTGATGGTCACTACTAAGGTCTTTGATCTGGATGGCTTCTCACCATGGTCGGCCTGGCCTTGATGGTCACTACTAAGGTCTTTGATCTGGATGGCTACTCACCGTGGTGGGCCGGGCCTTTATGGTCACCACTAAGGTTTTTGATATGGATGGCTACTCACCGTGGTGGGCCTAGCCTTTATGCTCACTACTAAAGTCTTTGATCTGGATGGCTACTCACCATGGTCGGCCTGGCCTTGATGGTCACTACTAAGGTCTTTGATCTGGATGGCTACTCACCATGGTCGGCCTGGCCTTGATGGTCACTACTAAAGTCTTTGATCTGGATGGCTACTCACCATGGTGGGCCGGGCCTTTATGGTCACTACTAAGGTTTTTGATCTGGATGGCTACTCACCATGGTCGGCCTGGCCTTGATGGTCGCTACTAAAGTCTTTGATCTGGATGGCTTCTCACCATGGTCGGCCTGGCCTTGATGGTCGCTACTAAAGTCTTTGATCTGGATGGCTACTCACCATGGTGGGCCGGGCCTTTATGGTCACTACTAAGGTTTTTGATATGGATGGCTACTCACTATGGTGGGCCTTGCCTTGATGGTCGCTACTTAGGTCTTTGATCTGGATGGCTTCTCACCGTGGTCGGCCTGGCCTTGATGGTCGCTACTAAAGTCTTTGATCTGGATGGCTTCTCACCATGGTCGGCCTGGCCTTGATGGTCACTACTAAGGTCTTTGATCTGGATGGCTTCTCACCATGGTCGGCCTGGCCTTGATGGTCGCTACTAAAGTCTTTGATCTGGATGGCTACTCACCATGGTGGGCCGGGCCTTTATGGTCACTACTAAGGTTTTTGATCTGGATGGCTACTCACCTTGGTGGGCCTGGCCTTTATGCTCACTACTAAAGTCTTTGATCTGCTGTCCACTCGATCACCATGGTGGGCCTAGCCTTTATGCTCACTACTAAGTCTTTGATCTGCTGTCTACTCACCATGGCGGGCCTGGCCTTGATGGTCACTAAGGTCTTTGATCTGGATGGCTACTAAGGTCTTTGGATCTACTCACCGAGCCACGATGGCCAACGACGTCATTGAGACTGATTCCCTTGTTCCACATGCAGATCGGCCTCACGTAGTTATTGAAAGTGGCGGGTTCGGTGACAGTGATGACGGCGATATCGGAACCGTTGGTCGACGAGACGAACGCGGAATGGACGGTGATGGATTGAATCTGAAGAGAAGCAAGAATCATTAAAGACTCATCAAACCTTTAGTTAATTAATGTTTCTTATTTGTTAGATTGTTGGATTCTGTATTCAGATTTGCGGAAAAATGTTGGTGTCTTTTACAAGGGAGGTTTGTATCGGTGTTTATAATGTTAGAAAGAGACTTTACCCTCTTGAGTTGGCTGTTGGGTTCCGTCCAGTCGTTGAGGTTAAACTTCCCGAGGAAGAGAACCAGATCGCCGGCTCTTCGTGTAGCTCCCCCGGCCGAGACGCAATGAGCCGCTGTAACGAGAAGAACATGTTTATATATCATATTTATATTATAAATATTAATAATAATAATAATTGTGTACTAACTTTACATTATAATGTAATATGCTAAAGATATTAAAAGAAAGGCTACCGTACAGGCTGGTTCTGTTCATATAAAGTTCATGTTTACATTTTTTCGTATAGATATCAATTAGAAAATAAGTATAGTTTTTAGTCTAGATTAAGTGCATGTTATGTCGTACAGCGCTCAAGCATTTGCTTATGTTAGCAACATAACAATGGTTTTCATTTACTTACATACTTATAATTACTGTTAAAAAATATTATATTTGACACTATTCTGTAATTTAGTATCCAAGTGTATCTGTAATTTAGTATCCAAGTGTAATGTAACCTGTAAAAATGCAAATAAATTACTACTACTACTACTACTACTACTACTACTACTACTACTACTACTACTACTACTACTACTACTACTACTACTACTACTACTACTACTACTACTACTACTACTAAAAAAAAAAACATCATTAGCTTTGTTTACTGTGTGCAAGCCCGCCAAGTCTGGTTGCCATGGTGTAGACAAGGTAGTAGGTAACGTTCATAATACCGGGCCTACGTGCATTTAGAATGGCGAGCATTTATAAAGCGTAGTCCACGATTATCCGGGAAGGAGCTTCACGTTCCCGTTCCCGTTCCCGTTCCCGTTCCCGTTCCCGTTCCCGTTCCCGTTCCCGTTACCGGGCTATGTTAAATCATAGCCAACTTTCTCGTTACCGTTATCGGAGCTCCTTCCCAGGCTATTGTAGACCCCCCTTTAAACACTATAAACAATTGAAAGTTAGTTTGTCTATTTTAGAGGGGCACACATAATACAAATTTATTTGATTTGACACAATTTAAAAAATCAGTCAAATTGTAGTAGACTTCTACCACAATAAAAAAACAAACAAAACAAAACAAGACTGTTACTTGTAGTGTTGTAATAAATTCTGTTTGTGGTAATAATTTTTGCAGAATACATGTGAAACTGATGCCGGAAATATTAAAATATAGGGAGTGTGAAACCTCAAGTATTACCAGTGACAATGTGCTTCCTGCTTATCAGCGTCCCTCCGCACAGAAACTCGAGCCCGCCCTGGCGAAACTTCTTGACGAATATGGCTGCAATCCACGGCCAATGTCCCTCAAGGGTTTGCTGACCGTTGACCACCAGCTGGTTCGAGAGCAGCGCGACGCCACACTCGTCTGGAAGAAATGGCAACGCTGGTAACCATGAACACATGGCAACACCGGCAGGTCCTTTGGACCAATCAGATACTTCAACGCCGGTAACCATGGCAACATGGCAACACTGGCAGGTCACTTGGACCAATCAGATACTTCAACGCTGGTAACCATAGCAACACAGCAACACCGGCAGGTCACTTGGACCAATCAGATACCTTACATGAACGCTGATAGCCATAGCAACATGGCAACACTGGCAGGTCACTTAAACCAATCAGATACCGTACATGAACGCTGGTTACCAATAACAACACAGCAACACCGGAAGGACAGGTCACTTGGATCAGTCAGATACTTCAACGCTAGTAAAATTGGAGACTTCATTTTAGGTGCAAGAGATAATTCTCAAAGGAGACTAATTTTACCAAAGAACTTGCCCGTGTAGCACTAACACGCGCGTTAGATCTTCAGTTCTCTTATGAATCGTGAACTTCTATAGAGAACCTTGGACCTTCCCCACGTTGCCATATCAAATACCCAGGACGTGCGAGCGACCGCTACTGCAGTGAGTGTTGAATCATGGCAACGCCGCAGCGCACAGGTGTTTAAAATTGGGGTGGCTATCCGACGGAACTCACTTATTCCGCATCAATGGAGAGCGATAAACTTCGGCTTGCACATAAAATGCAGTCTCCGATTTTAACCATAGCAATCATAATAATGCGCTTATGTTCAATAAAGATGTATTGTATTGTATTGTATTGTATTGTATTGTATTGTATTGTATTGTATTGTATTGTATTGTATTGTATTGTATTGTATTGTATTGTATTGTATTGTATTGTATTGTATTGTACGTATAGTTCTTCTAACCTGACTCACCCGAGGATACACCTACGACCGGCCGTCTGGTGTTTGAACCCGTGCTTGGTTGAGGTGCTTTTGTTGGTGAGCTGACTATCCCCACTGTTGAAGCAGCATTGGGGGCCTTGGGCTTGCCTAGAATAGAGGTAACATGAAATTACAATGCCAAAATAGTAAACACTGACGTTGTAATGGGCATAACTTTTGAATCGTACGGTACTACCCCTCTCACCCCGTCTACAGAGATAAGCAGACGACTGGCGTAGGTAACGAGACAGTTGTAGTCGAGCGATCGTCCGAGCATTACCTCGATTGAGGGAAGTGATTGCGTGAGCTACTGAGACTGTTGTGACAGTTAGGCTTACATTGTCTGCACTAGCGTCTTGGACAGAAGTATTCCTTGAACGAACACTAACAAGTGCTACAAGAGATCGAGTGTTGTACCAATACTCGGAACATTATGGAACTAAGAGATACGCCTACGACGGCTGCTGATTCCAGGCGTGACGGACGGACGCCTGGAGACGGTTCTGGCGAGCTGGCGCATCCCGGACACACCCCCTACCTGACCTGATTCACCCTATACCGGAGAGATGGCTGAGGCTGCGGCTGATAAGTACTCCTGAACATTCCTATGGATGTCCAGTCATTATCATTATTATTTGTTATACCCTTTCAATAGACTTCTTACCAGAGTTAGTGTTTACATTAATGACATAAACCAATATCAACGGTGTGCACTCATCGCCAAGAACGGCTGATACTAACGAGTGTTTTTCTTAACTCTTCATTATTGACTGTACTATTACGCTCACTCCGAACATTCCTATAGTTGTTTACGTACATGACGTCGTAAAGCCATCATCAACTGTCAACTTAAGTTGCCAGCACGGCGGGGACAAACAATGGTCTCTTGAATAATGCCTCAGTGACTTTATTAAATTATTTTATTCATCACAATCATCTTATTGTATTTTATTTTATTCTATTATCTCATTTTTTAAGTGAATATTATTTCTCAATATTACCCTGCAATTATTATTGTTGTTGCGGTAACCTTGGTACTGATGTTAGTCAATGGTTTCCATAAGATGCCAGTGGCTTTATCGATTACACTGTTAATTATCACCATAATATTGAATAAGTATCACATTATCTATCTTTGTCGCAGAATCCTATTTCTATTGTTCTTATTGTTATTATTTCTATTGTTATTTTTTCTAATGTCACCGTTCGAGCACATCGGTTAGTCATTTTGTCCCTTGTCTTTTGATTAAGCTTATTTATAGTTAATTTTGAAAGGCATTCGCCTTGTCAGTGGTACCAGCCCAATAACACTGATACCTGATACTGTCTTATCGGTCACTATATTTGTATCATTGTTAATCGTTTCCATCTATTGTCACTATTGCCCATGTTACCATTATTACCATTAATTACATTATCATTAATTATCATCTAGTCTTATCACTATTATCATATATAATTGTGACAGCCTCTCTGTATGTATTCTTGTTTTTCCCACATTCCCTTAAGGTACTATCATACACTAGACAGAAAAATCTATAATAATAAATGGATTTACTCCATTTTTCATACCCAAACTTGAAATAAGTCATTATGTTGAAAAAGTTACAAATTTTATAATTTGCATTTATTTTTCATTGTTGAGATATTATTTCCCATACAACAATGAACACTTGGCTTTTCAATGATAACTCAATAATGGTTTGAGATATCTGCCTATAATTTTTTTATTGAGTTACTATGGTAATGAGGTGTGTCCTGAACCTCAGTTTAAGTATTTATATGGTAATTTTAATTTATTGCAGTACATTAACCAAACAAACAAAATAATGTTTAATAGTTTTAAAATGTAATGGAAGATAAATATATAATGACTTGTTAATGATATTAAAACTGAGGTTCAGGACAAAGATAATATTAGTACCTTTCAAATAAAAAAAAACATTAACATGATAGCTCATTTATAAGTATTGTTTTTCATTGAAATGAACCAGTGAAACGTTGAAAACTTACATTGCGAGTAATTTAATGTTAAAGATTGAGATCAATTTTGGAAGTAAACACCTCAACTTACATTGATTCCAGGTTAATCAAAGGCCCCAGGTCCATATGTGGTGGCAGCTATTGGCACTAATTTGAACTACATCCACCTTTTACCCGCCTAATTCAAAACCACAGACAGAAGCGGGCAAGCTTGTATACCAAATAACTGAAAGAATCTCGAAATTCAGACAGAATTTTTGTCTTTTCCGCTACGAATGAGACGGTTTCATAATTAATTGACGAGTAAATACTTACCCTACGAAAATAGACATTATATCACTCTAATCAAGAAGGATCCCCCTATTTTTTGACATTAAAACCAAATTCACATAAAAATGTGTATTTTTAGTCTGTCTAGCGTATGCATATACCTTAAAAAAAAACAAGTGGAGCCCTACCAGTTCACATATACGTTTCTCGTCAGGGTACTCCTGAGCCTGAACCCCCCCCCCCCCCCCCACCACTGCAGCTAGCCGGCACTCATCCCCATCGAGTATTTTCTGCTGTGGCAACGTAGCAACGTCATTAATTATATCTAAATGGCATTGGTGTATTAAGCACTGAAGCAGTTAAAGCTGTGCATGTTAAAAGACAGTTCCATGTTGAATGGCCAATATGTGACTGGGAAATAGACACAAAATAATGTTAAGTAGCCTACCAGAAAAACGCAACATAAGTGACGGAAAATGTGAGATTTGATTTTTACAATTGATTTTGGAATTAATCAAGTTTTATTGTTACAGTTTTCAATTTTATCATACATATTTGTATGTTCCTTTAAAATGTTTCCAGCAAGCGTGTTGTAGTGGAGATTTAGGTGGAAGTGGCTGATATAAGCTGCTTCCCAAAAAATAACAAGTAAATCCACTGAAATTTACCAGTTACCGGTGTCGGTATTACCAATATATAACTGCCTATTTCCTGGACCCAAACCAACTTATTCCTTCATAATCAACCTGTATTTGATTTGGAAAAGCGCTTTTTCGATTAAATGGAGAGCATCAGCCAAACCCGCTGTGCCCGGGGTATTATTAATAATGAAATTAGGTTTAACGTGACATAATTTTGAACTTTAGCTAATCGGGACGATGAGTGGGTGCTGAAGATAAAGATGAAAAAACGTCACTAGCACAATCACACAGATCGCGGGGATCGTCATAAGGAGAATCCAGCAAGGGATGGCAGGGCCAAGTGGGAGGACGAATCATACATGAGACAGTAGTAAAAAATGAACAGGGTCTCCTTTTGCAACTTCTTACGACTCGCAGAGTCACCTGAGGCCTATTCCACGTCGGACCCAGACGGGATTTAGGGTATTAAGAATCCAAAGACAGGGAAAACATTTATCACCAACTTACCAGTTTTATATAAGTTAGGCTCTGGAGAAGTAGAAAATTAAGTTGGTACTGTTAGACACGGCTTTTTTATGAGCATAAGTCGGTTGGGTTGGGACCACTTTACACCCTCTACTTACAGGCAGTGACGCTGATCTTCCTGCTGGCCACCAGCCTAGGATTGGCTTTGCAGCTGAGCACTTTGTCGTTATCTTCACAAGTCACCCTGCGCGTCAGACGCTGAACCACAGTCTGCTCTTCGTGGTCGAACCACACGTTGTCCGGTGACTCGTCTGTGATGACGTCATGCACCTCGTCATCGCCCAGGTACCACGTGATGGTGGCAACGGGGCGGCTGCGAGCTAACGTACAGGTGGCGCTCAAACTGTCACCGTCGTTGTAGCTGTCGGAACTAACTACAAGCTTCGGGGGTTCGGGATCCTCTGAAACACAAGGCAGCTGTTAGCGTGATGACGTCATCGTCCAGGTACCACGTGACGTACTGCGGCTCACCGTACAGTGGCGCTCAAACTGTCGTTGTAGCTTGCGGAACTAACTAGAAGCTTCGGAGGTTCGGGCTCCTCTGAAACACAAGGACAGCTGTTAGCGTGATGACGTCATCGCCCAGGTAACACGTGACGTACTGCGGCTCACCGTACAGTTGCGCTCAAACTGTCGTTGTAGCTTGCGGAACTAACTAGAAGCTTCGGGGGTTAGGGCTCCTCTGAAACACAAGACAGAACAGGCCCACGAACCATCATTCATAGAATGCTTTCGGGCATTGTCTATACTACTTGCCTCTAATGGAGGTGAACGACGTTTACGATTATCTGCACCTAACTTGAAATGGATTCTTTGTATATTCGACCTGTGCCCGAAGCAAAGACCATAAGTATTATGTTTAAATGAACATTCATCAATTAATAGATTGACAACAGTAGGCTTACTCTTTTGCAAGCATAAACCACAGTCTATTAATTTTACTTTCTACTGGTTGGTATGTACTTCTCTTTAAAAGACAACCAAACTATGAATACTCCTGATCAATGTCCATTTACTTAGACTTGAACTCAAGAAGAGCACAAAAGTTATTGCAAAGCTGGTTGAAGCTGCGTCCCATCACATACTTCGCTATAAAATCTAAATTTGTACCAAAAAGACGCTAGGCTAAATTTTAATTGATTTCTAATCTATAAGCCAAGTGCCAGTGCAACATTTACAGGCCACCTATGCTCATAAAACGAACTGGCGACTGCTTTAGGTGATTGATGAATGAATGTTTCACTCACTTGCAATCACCAACGAGAAAAAGTCTCCCACCCACTCCTGGTTTTCTCCTATCCCGACGCATCTCAGCTCCTGGCTCATGTCCTCTGTCACTCCGATCAGGGTGATGCCGCACTGACCGTTTTCAAGGCCGGTGCCGAAGTAGGCGTACTCGCGCGTTTTCTGCGGGTATAGGGAGAACTATGTCAGCTAGAATACACAATACACTCCCTTCATCTCAGCTCTTTGCTGACCGAAGTGGCTCACCTACAGGTACAGCTTACCTTTGATTGCTTGCCCTGACTGAGATCCAGCCAACCGTCATCCTTCATGAAACCGAAGCGGCAAGCCAACAGCTTACCTTTGATTGCTTGCCCTGACTGAGATCCAGCCAACCATCGTCCTTCATGAAACCGAAGCGGCAAGCCAACAGCTTACCTTTGATTGCTTGCCCTGACTGAGATCCAGCCAACCGTCATTTTTCATGAAACCGAAGCGACACGCCAACAGCTTACCTTTGATTGCTTGCCCTGACTGAGATCCAGCCAACCGTCATCCTTCATGAAACCGAAGCGGCAAGCCAACAGCTTACCTTTGATTGCTTGCCCTGACTGAGATCCAGCCAACCGTCATCCTTCATGAAACCGAAGCGACACGCCAACAGCTTACCTTTGATTGCTTGCCCTGACTGAGATCCAGCCAACCGTCATCCTTCATGAAACCGAAGCGACACGCCAACAGCTTACCTTTGATTGCTTGCCCTGACTGAGATCCAGCCAACCGTCTTCCTTCATGAAACCGAAGCGACACGCCAACAGCTTACCTTTGATTGCTTGCCCTGCCTGAGATCCAGCCAACCATTATCCTTCATGAAACCGAAGCGACACGCCAACAGCTTACCTTTGATTGCTTGCCCTGACTGAGATCCAGCCAACCGTCGTCCTTCATGAAACCGAAGCGACACGCCAACAGCTTACCTTTGATTGCTTGCCCTGACTGAGATCCAGCCAACCGTCATCCTTCATGAAACCGAAGCGACACGCCAACAGCTTACCTTTGATTGCTTGCCCTGACTGAGATCCAGCCAACCGTCATCCTTCATGAAACCGAAGCGACACGCCAACAGCTTACCTTTGATTGCTTGCCCTGACTGAGATCCAGCCAACCGTCGTCCTTCATGAAACCGAAGCGACACGCCAACAGCTTACCTTTGATTGCTTGCCCTGACTGAGATCCAGCCAACCGTCGTCCTTCATGAAACCGAAGCGACACGCCAACAGCTTACCTTTGATTGCTTGCCCTGACTGAGATCCAGCCAACCGTCATCCTTCATGAAACCGAAGCGACACGCCAACAGCTTACCTTTGATTGCTTGCCCTGACTGAGATCCAGCCAACCGTCGTCCTTCATGAAACCGAAGCGACACGCCAACAGCTTACCTTTGATTGCTAGCCCTGCCTGAGATCCAACCAACCGTCATCCTTCATGAAACCGAAGCGACAAGCCAACAGCTTACCTTTGATTGCTTGCCCTGACTGAGATCCAGCCAACCGTCGTCCTTCATGAAACCGAAGCGACACGCCAACAGCTTACCTTTGATTGCTTGCCCTGCCTGAGATCCAACCAACCGTCATCCTTCATGAAACCGAAGCGACACGCCAACAGCTTACCTTTGATTGCTAGCCCTGACTGAGATCCAGCCAACCGTCGTCCTTCATGAAACCGAAGCGACACGCCAACAGCTTACCTTTGATTGCTTGCCCTGCCTGAGATCCAGCCAACCGTCATCCTTCATGAAACCAAAGCGACACGCCAACAGCTTACCTTTGATTGCTAGCCCTGCCTGAGATCCAACCAACCGTCATCCTTCATGAAACCGAAGCGGCAAGCCAACAGCTTACCTTTGATTGCTTGCCCTGACTGAGATCCAGCCAACCGTCATCCTTCATGAAACCGAAGCGACACGCCAACAGTGGAACGTCAGACAGGCACAGTAAGGAGACATTCTGTCCAGGATTTAGCAGCAAACTATTCTGGGGATCGATGTCCCATCGGATTTTGGGTAGGTCTGAGAAGAAGACAAGGTACAAACACTGTTACAAGCAAGTTCCTCCTCCCTACTTTGTATCATCAGTAATCTATAATGTTATTAATCCGCACCATCATTCACCACATTTGTGGTTTGTCATTTCCGGTTGTCGGCGTTTAAGTTATGGTGATCAGGCCAAACTCAAGAGCAAGACTATAAAATTCTGTCATGTTCATATTCGATTGTTTATGCTTTTGTTTCGCCCCTTTTTCTCTTGGTATTAATCCAATCTGTTCATTCCCTATTTTTTTGACCACTAAATAGCATGATACTCAATTAAAAAAATAGCCGTGTTGCCTTGTTTTGTTTCGGACAAACATTGAATATGCACCAATCAAAGAAAAATACAACAATGGAGTTGCCTAGCAACACAATGTTTGTCCGCCTGTGATGTCACAGACCCCTAAATTGAGTATTGTGCTATTAGCTCCAACTTCTACCGGTAGAAATTTCTCAAGGCTTGCACACGAGGCTTGAATTCAGAAAGGCACTAGTTCTATCTGCACTACCAGATATCCTGATTGAAGGGGTTTGCTACGCGTTTCCTGAGTCATAATTCAACAAATGTGGGATTTGATAGTACTAACGTCCCTGAATATTATCTATCAACATGTGAAAAACCCTCTTATTAATTCATTGGCTATACTCACTGCTGACTCGCAAGAACATGGCTGCTCTCTTCCATCCATCGCGTTCGGTTCGACCTTGGCAGGCCACAGCTGTAAAGCTTTGAGTATTCTGGGTTTTAAATGTTATTCCACACTGTCCGTTTTCCAAACCTGAAAAACATAAAACCCTTATTGAGTAGGAATTGCATTTTGTTTCAGGCAAATGGTTCTTTTTGGTAAACACAGTAAAGGTACATTTCACTGAGGTTGAAGGAAAACACATTTGGGTAGAAAGGAACCTGTGGAGGCCAACTCAGCTGATTACCACTGAGTAGTAAGGTTAATCTGTTAGTGACGTTTAGTGATCCTCAATGTGGGATGAGTTCATCCACAGGGTTACAGTCTGGTTATTGTCTGGAGGATGTCATCACATGTTAAATGCAATAAACGGCGGTTTTCTTAATGAAGACTCCATGCGGCTCAGTGGGCTAAGAGAACACTTTGATAACGGAAAATAAGTTTCTGTGGCTAATTAATGCTCTTCGGTTGTCGTCCGACCTGGTTTACATGATTTGGGTGCATATGTCTTAAACCACATGTAAACAAAGAAGTCCCTACACCGCTTCCTTCAGTGCAGTGATGTCAGACCCCCCCCCTCCCCTACCCCCCACATGTGAGGAGGGGTCCAGGTAGAGGGAGTGGGGGAAGGTTAACACCGCCTTCACCTCCCCCAGTCTACGGTTAAGGTGGCTTCTACAATGATAGGCGGCCTTCTCCTCACCTTTGCCCTAGTAGCGGTACACTGTGGTGCTGACAGACCCCCTTGGTGTGAGGAGGGGCTGAGGTAGAGGGGTGGGGGAAGGTGAACGACCCCTGTCTACGATATAGTGTCCTACCCCTGTCATAGTAGCGGTACTCTGCAGTGCTGACAGACCCCCTTGGTGTGAGGAGGGGCTGAGGTAGAGGGGTGGGGGAAGGTGAACGACCCCTGTCTACGATATAGTGTCCTACCCCTGTCATAGTAGCGGTACTCTGCAGTGCTGACAGACCCCCTTGGTGTGAGGAGGGGCTGAGGTAGAGGGGTGGGGGAAGGTGAACGCCCCCTGTCTACGATATAGTGTCCTACCCCTGCCATAGTAGCGGTACTCTGCAGTGCTGACAGACCCCCTTGGTGTGAGGAGGGGCTGAGGTAGAGGGGTGGGGGAAGGTGAACGCCCCCTGTCTACGATATAGTGTCCTACCCCTGTCATAGTAGCGGTACTCTGCAGTGCTGACAGACCCCCTTGGTGTGAGGAGGGGCTGAGGTAGAGGGGTGGGGGGAGGTTAACGCCCCCTGTCTACGATATAGTGGCCTACCCCTGCCATAGTAGCGGTAGTCTGCAGTGATGACAGACCCCCTTGGTGTGAGGAGGGGCTGAGGTAGAGGGTGGGGGAAGGTTAACGCCCCCAGTCTACGATATAGTGTCCTACCCCTGCCTTAGGAGCGGTACTCTGCGGTGCTGACAGACCCCCTTGGTGTGAGGAGGGGCTGAGGTAGAGGGGTGGGGGGAGGTTAACGCCCCTTGTCTACGATATAGTGCCCTACCTGTGCCATAATAGCGGTAGTCTGCAGTGCTGGCAGACTTCGCCCCCTTGTCAAGGTTAACCACCTGGTTCCCTGGCAACAGGAAGCGGCATCCAGTCAGTGGCGCTGTCGAGCGGCACAAGATGGAAGTTCTCTCACCCGGTTTCACAGTCACCAAGCGGGGAGATATATGCAACTCAAAGCCAGACAAGCCTAAAACAGATAAGTCTATTAGTGTTTTGTCCAAGGGCAAGAGGGACTTCATTTCATGCAGATGTTCCATTCTTTAAGAAGGACGATACTGTGATTCAATAATCCTAGTTATTTGATAACTAACGGGGCGAAAAAGGGGATCTTCGAAACCAACCAACATAAGAATATAGCGAATCAGAACATTTAACTTCACTACGAATCGGCAGGATTGGGTGAGTTACGAGAGCAAAAGTATAGTCTATATTGGCAGATAAATTCAAGTGAATTTATTGGCAATATATAAATAATTATGTCGTTATCGTGTGTCGTGTGTCGTGTGTCGTAGTTACGTAGTTTAGTTAATAGTTTACAGAAAATAATTATGTACGATAATTAATAAAATAAATATGTACGAATACACATTGTACGAAACCAAAACTGATAGTCATCGTACGACAACCTGCCCGATGCTTTCGCCCAAAGACTGTAATATATAACCGTGTCGGGATGTTTTCGTCATAGGCAACGAGCTCGTAGCCAACCAGCGAACCGCTCGAGACAAACCCCCGCAATAGCGATCGCTGATTGGCTACGAGTGGGGGCGGGTTCCTCGCCTGTGACGAAAGCAGGAGAAAGGTTCATGTTCGGCAATTTTAGTTCCATAAAAGGTATCCCCAAAAATCTCCTCCTAAACAATATTTACGTCTAATAACATGATTAATATTCATCGTCTACTCTTTTAGTTACAAGAAAAACTTCTCTGTGTAATCTTTGCAAGAAATAATTTTCAGTGGGGGTCATTATACCATTTATTATGGACTGTTCGCGAGTGCCAAGCGAGAAAGAAAGTGAAGTGAAAGTGAAGTGACGTGAAGAGAGAAAATATTAAATTAATTTTTTATTAATTATATTTAATTTATTATTTATATTTATTTATTAATATATAATTGTTTATTATAATTATTAATTAAATAAATGTTGATCGTAATCTGGGTGCAATTGACGTAAGACGGTATTTGAAGTAGGCTACATTACAAAGAAATCATAGTTTAAAATAGAAATGAAAGAATGAGGAAAGAAGCACAACGGACACGAAGATACCGAAGTATGATACACCCACGAAGCAATGAACTTCATGCAGTCACGAGAAGAGACAGACAAATGATGTGTAGGCCTACCATGTTACAGTTGTACGAGTAGGTTATGAATGACTGAGCGATGGTGGTGAAGGGAGGAGAGATAACGAGTGAGGAGTAACTGAAGTAGAGTAGGGGTGGAAAATGAGGTAATGAGAGTCCAAACAACTTTTCGGCGCAAAAATACCGCTCACCAAAATAAACATTTTCAAATGAGAAGAAAAAAACAAATAAACAAGAGAAGAACAAACTAAATTATACGAGGAAACTGGCCTTCCTGAAACTATTATATGCCAGCTACACTAACACAACGACACTCACAGACTCAGAATAATCTACAAAATAGTCCCAATTACACAAAATATTAAGTATTTAATAATGTCTTCGCGATCATCTAACCCCGTTTATGCACACACGTTTTTAAACAAACAACAAAACACACACATACACTAACAAACAAACAAACAAACAAACAAACAAACAGACAGACAGACAGACAGACAGACAGACAGACAGACAGACAGACAGACAGACAGACAGACAGACAGACAGACAGACAGACAGACAGACAGACAGACAGACAGACAGACAGACAGACAGACAAACAGACAGATAAACAGATGGATAGACAGACAGACAAACAGACAGACAGACAAATAAACAAACAAACGAACAAACAAACAAACAAACAAACAAACGAACAAAGAAACAAACAAACAAACGAACAAATAAACAATCAAACAAACAAAATAAGAATGAACCTACCTGTTATTTCCACCAGAAGGCACAGAACCAGGAAACACAAGCGAAGCCTACGCGCCTCCATACCAAGGTATGTTGTGAGCCGCGAGGAGGAAGCTACTGCTAACTTCACCGCGAGGCTGTGAGATAACTGACTGGAAATACCATCTGAGCGAATCAACTCCTAAGGCGACAAGACCAGATATACTAGTTTGCCGTGAGCCACACGTATTGTGCCCGGTGGTAACGGACGGTACTACGATGCACAAGGCTGCGGGTACAATTCCCACCACAGGACATGCTGCCGAGAATCGAGAAGACTGTACTTACGTGTTTACCAGTGGCGAATCTGATTTCATTCATGGTAAAGGCGATTACAGAAAAATAACTCTATACCTTTTTCTACTTCCCCATTGTGACTTACCACCGCCCCCCCCCCCCCCCCCCCCCCCTCCTTGAAAGGACTTCAAACTTATAGAAAGCGGTAAATTAAAAGAGTGCTAAATGAAATGTTTTGTGACGTTCAAGGTATAATTAGGGTATGCGTAATATATAGGAAGTCTTCGGTGAAGTATTTTCTTAAAAAAACTAACAACATACTTTTACGATCGTAAATGAATGAGTTTGTCTTTGGATGAAGGAATTAATTATGTTTGTCTGGGGCAGAGCCCCAGCCAGTGGCGTAGGAATAGCCCAGGCAGCCGCCGGGCAAAGCCCGGGGTACCAGTTACTGTTGCAAGTTCAGAGGCTCATTTTCAAAATTGAGAATAATGTATGGTATGAGAATATTTTCGATCGAAAATCGCTCAGGAGAAGTATATTACGACCACCTAATCAATTCGTTTGCTATCGGGTAAGTTCGGAATTGGAAGTTCTAAATCAATGGCTGTACAAATTTAAAATTTCGTCTCAGATCCCAGTTTTCATTATTGTTGCTTTTCAGGTTAAAAACAAGTCAAAAGTATAAATCCCAATTTTGGTCTATAGGCAACTAGCCAAAGTCCGTCAATACCTGGTGGGAGTTCGACAAGCCCCCGGGCAAGGGGATTTACAGACCTTGGCCACTATCTTGCAGACTAACGCAACAATTAGTTACAATATTTACAACAATTGTTGACTTGAAAAGGCTAGTCGACTAGTTTAGAAAATCTAGAGATTTGAGATACGCCTTTAAATAATGATCATGAACATAATCCCGGACAAAATGGTTCTCTCTCTCTCTCTGCCCAACTGGCCTTAATCCCGCCTTCAATAAAGACCATTATCAGCTATCTATCTATCTATCTCTCTCTCTCTCTCTCTCTCTCTCTCCCCCCTCTCTCCCCCTCCCTCACTCCTTCCCGTCAAAGTCCGTGTTAAACGGTCAACCCCAACGGCATAAAGCGCACAGCGCGTTGCTACCACTATATCAGTTTCCTACCAAAGCGAGCGTTATCCCTAACGTACGATGTCAATTCAACGCGGTCAGGGACGAAGGTCAACTTCTGACCTGCGCTCGGCAATGAACCTTGGGCAAGACTGGTATAGACAACGCGGACATTACGTCAAGTCGTGGACCCGCCTACGACCTACACGAGCGTAGCCGAACAAGTACGAGCACACACGACGCGTTGGAAAACACTTGTCTCTTCAAAACTAAATGTAAATGTATTAAACGTTCAATTTGAGCAGAGTAGATTATTTCCCAGTCTTCTCACTTATTAAGTTATTATTGACTATATTCAACGAACTATTATGTTCGTAGACGAAGATGTTAGAGATAGATGTATCAACTAAATAAATAAATAAATTCACTTTTAGAGTCTACCCACTCAGTAACTAAACTGATTTGCAGTGGGGGACTTTAATTTAAAGCAACTAAACCAACCCTGTAGGCTTCGAACACCATCGACGAGTGAGCGATAACCAATCAAAGATCAATATTACAAATACGAAACATATGAATCAGTGATTGGACAGTGCAAACACCTGCGGACAAATGCCAGAATCAACAAGGCCGATTCAGAACAACTTTGAATTTATTGAGTGCTTCGTTACTAGGATGGCTCCAAAGTCACCGTTTACTTATTCCTAAGCCTAGAAGTAATGGAATTACTTAGGGAGAATTAATTAATTAATTAGAGGGGAAGTTATAGCTTCTAAATGTAAATTTATAAAACGTTCAATTTGAGCAGAGTAGATTATTTTCCTGTTTTAGTCTTCTCACTTATTAAGTTATTATTGACTATATTCAACGATCTATTTTGTACATAGACGAAGATGTTATAGATAGATGTATCAACTAACAGACCCCCCCCCTCCCCCACCGCTAGTGTGGAGGGTTTGAAAGTGAGTTTTGTGTACCTCTTAAATTTACATTTTGTTTTTCACACAAGTTTGGTGGAACAGCTAACCAGGGGTGTCCAAACATTTTAGTCAAAATACTACAAATATTAATTGTGAGTCTTCTAGCAAGATCAAGACATTAGTAAAACGTAAGATTATCATAGTTATGTACATTATTTTTTTTTTTTTAATTATTGGAGACTCACTGGCCAAGTGAAGTCCCTAGTTATTTGAAGAAGTGGACGGGCGATATGGGATTACACGGGATGTAGTGAGTCAGTAAGGAAACTTTTGTTAAAAAAATAACTGTACAAGTAATATGAACTTTTTTTACTTGAATATACAATTCGCAACTTATTCTAAAGAAACATTGGTTACACTAATATCATAAAAACATATTTCAAAAAATTTCAATTAGAGACATTTTGAATTCGCATTCATTTATTACATTTTTACATCGGTTTATATGGTTGCAATAATGGGCAACCACTTCAGTTTCATAATTACAAATTTGTAAATTGTGACTTGAGGGTAATTATAACTACAGTTCAGGTCAAGCACGTGGCTCAGAACTGCGTGGCTGTCCTCGTCCAGTTGATCTGAGGCAGCGCACGGCTGTCCTCGGCTCAGAACTGCATAGCTGTCCTCGCCAACCAGCTGTCCAGCCACGCGTTGATCTGAGGCTGTCCTTGGCTCAGAACTACATGGCTGTCCTCGCCAACCGGCTGTCCAGCCACGCGTTGATGTGAGGCTGTCCTCGGCTCAGAACTGCATGGCTGTCCTGGCCAACCGGCTGTTCAGCCACGCGTTGATCTGAGGCTGTCCTCGGTTCAGAACTGCATGGCTGTCCTCGCCAACCGGCTGTCCAGACATGCATTGATCTGAGGCTGTCCTCGGCTCAGAACTGCATGGATGTCCTCGCCAACTGGCTGTCCAGCCACGTGTTGATCTGAGGCAGTCCTCAGCTCAGACTTGCATGGCTGTCCTCGCCAACCGGCTGTCCAGCCACGCGTTGATCTGAGGCTGTCCTCGGCTCAGAACTGTATGGCTGTCCTCGCCAACCGGCTGTCCAGCCACGCGTTGATCTGAGGCTGTCCTCGGCTCAGAACTGCATGGCTGTCCTCGCCAACCGGCTGTCCAGCCATGCGTTGATCTGAGTCTGTCCTCGGCTCAGAACTGCATGGCTGTCCTCGCCAACCGGCTGTCCAGCCACGCGTTGATCTGAGGCTGTCCTCGGCTCAGAACTGCATGGCTGTCCTCGCCAACCGGCTGTCCAGCCACGTGTTGATCTGAGGCTGTCCTCAGCTCAGAACTGCATGGCTGTCCTCGCCAACCGGCTGTCCAGCCACGTGTTGATCTGAGGCTGTCCTCAGCTCAGAACTGCATGGCTGTCCTCGCCAACCGGCTGTCCAGCCACGCGTTGATCTGAGGCAGCGCAAGGCTGTCCTCGGCTCAGAACTGCATGGCTGTCCTCGCCAAACGGCTGTCCAGCCACGTGTTGATCTGAGGCTGTCCTCGGCTCAGAACTGCATGGCTGTCCTCGCCAAACGGCTGTCCAGCCATGCGTTGATCTGAGGCTGTCCTCGGCTCAGAACTGCATGGCTGTCCTCGCCAACCGGCTGTCCAGCCATGCGTTGATCTGAGGTAGCGCAAGGTTGCTCCACTCGATCTGTATCTTACTGTTCTCCAGCGCCGCGCGCACCTTCTCTTCTATTGGTCCAAACTGACCAGTCCGCTCGTCCAGCATCGCTTCAACCTGGTGCAAACATTTCATTTTAATACCTACAGTGGCCGTCATCTAAAGAGTTCATTCGAGTTCTGCGAAATGCCTTCCCCTCTTACCCCCACCAGTGCCCGCGCACGGACCATCAACAACGACGAATATCAAGTCACCTAAAATTAATAACGATAAAATTAGAATAAAGGAATTCATTTTTAATGAAAGTTGGTCTATTTGATTGGAAGATTGTTGACAGCTTTGGTTGACAGCTTGATGGTCTATTATACTGCCTCTCCTCGTCCGTGCGTTGGCACTGGTGGGGGTAAGAGGGGAAGGCATTTCGCAGAACTCGAATGAACTCTTTAGATGACGGCCACTTTAGCTCAAAGAGTTTATACTTGACCCAAGACTACCATACACATACTTTCGTCACAGGCGAGACACTCGTATAACCAACCAGCGAACCGCCCGAGACAAGCTCGCGCAAATAGCGATTGTTGATTGGCTCCGATCCCCTCTCATGTGACGAAAGCATCCGTAAGGTAGTCAACTATACAATATACTAACGTAAACCTGGCATTTACGGAGTTCACAAGCCTATACGTTGCTGTAAAGCCGAGTTTCCACGATGCCAGTCGGCAGGCAAGTAACTGGCGGCAAGTTACTTAGAGTAAGTTACTTGCTCCGCTCGCCTATCCAGACGAGGGCCAGTTGGGAGGCAAGAGTAACCTGGGTCAATTATAGCTTGCTATTGCAAGGCAAGTTACTGGCTAGGCAAGTACCATTTCCACGAGGCCAGTTAGAAAGGCAGGCATATAATAAAATATAATAATGAAAATAATAATACAAATATTATTATTATTTATTCGTAGATTTTCAGGGCTACCAGGTGATGAGCATGTCGTCTTTGCGGTATCAAGCCTTCCTGGATGAGTGTTCGGTTCTTGTCAGAACCGAACACTCATCCGAGAGGTTTTGATACCGCAAGGAAGACATGCTCATTATGATGATTATTATTATTATTATTATTATTATTATTATTATTATCATTATTATTATTATTATTATTATTATTATTATTATTATTATTTTTATTATTATTATTATTTTTACTATTATTATTATTATTATTATTATTATTATTATTAAAAAAAAAATAAAAAAAAAATAAAAAAATTATTATTATTATTAATTTATTATTATTATTATTATTATTATTATTATTATTATTATTATTATTATTATTATTATTGTTGTTGTTATTATTATTTCTTACCGCGTTCAGCGACTTCTGGGTGTTGACCTTAACCATCGCGCTCACGACGTAGAAGTCCCACATCTCAGGGTCGGACTCGAACCTGTTAGAAAATGTTTAAATAAATAATAATAATAAAAATAATAGTTCAAATGTATATTTTGTGTTTGTTTTAAAAGAGCCTCAACCACAAATGTCGGCTTCTGGATCGTAATCGGGATCCGAAAATCGTGAAACAAATGGTTCGAGGGCACTGTTCACAATAAAATCGTAATGTCATACTGATTTAGAATGAGAAAATTTACGATTGCGATCCCGATCCCGATTACAATCACGATGCAGACAATTGTGGTTGTGGCACTCAACTAAGCCGAACCTTGCATTTACGAATGTGTGAAAGAACTCCAGGTATCTGTTGACTTTCTTTCAATTAGCGCGGTAGCAAGGGGGCAGTAGATCTGTATGCGAATACTTTTGTTAGGACTAGTATACCTCATTTTAAGTGTGTGCCAGTTGTTTTTGAGGAGTCTGAGCAACGTGCTTCTTCCTTCAGCGTGATCGCCCAGACGCTCAGAAGGGCTGAGGGGGGGGAGGGGTCGCAGTCTATAGCGTACCTCATTTTAAGCGTGATCCAGTTGTTTTTGAGGAATCTGAGCAACGTGCTTCTTCCTTCAGCGTGATCGCCCAGACGCTCGACGAAGATGCGCAGATCCGAGTTGGGGATGTCGTTGCTCGCCACGAAGAACGTGTCCGTCAGAAGACTGAAACAACATGGTCGGTAAAGTAGTAGTACTGTCGTTGCTCGCCACGAAGAACGTGTCCGTCAGAAGACTAAAACAACATGGTCGGTAAAGTAGTAGTACTGTCGTTGCTCGCCACGAAGAACGTGTCCGTCAGAAGACTTATAAACAACATTGTAGATAACAATATTGCACTTTGCTCCAAATCGATTCAACAGCTTACCTTGGTTGTAAGATGACAAATTTGAGAGTTGAAAGTGAGAAAAACTGCTTATCTGTAAACTGTTACATGTTTCTGTGACAAGTTTTGCAGCTTACCTTGTGATCGCGTCCTTGTCCCTCAGACAGTCAGACAGCCTCATCAGCAAGTAGGGTCGGTCTAGAAGGTCGCTGGGCACGGGGGGATCTACGCCCATTTGAAGGGCGAACATCCAATCCCTGAAGGAACCCCACTGGATGACAGTGCACAGATGCAGGTCTGATATGCTGAGAGAGAAATGTTTGATGTCAGTGCTAAACCCACCAATCAGTGAGCGAGTAGGCATATGACATATTTGTTTAATAATTAACATAACGCAGAACGAACAAGGAGGTATAAAATCTGGGATACAAACGTATGCAGGACTCATGCTGGTAGGAATATAACTGCAATCAAAAACATACAACAAAATTGTAAATTCTGTTGGTAAATAGTCAGCGACAGACATTTATTTAGAGAATTTAAACAATATTTTGAAAGATAATAATATGTAACGAACGCGTTAGTGCGAGAGTGCGTTGGTTAAAATAACCCCACACATCTAGGTTGCCGAGAAACATGATAGGGTATAGAGTTAATTGTCTAGATAATTGCGATTTGACTGTCACGATGGCTATAAGCATGACTGAAAAGGGGAACAAAAATAAATACCATCAACTTAAAATACTCGGAAAAAGTTCCTGTTTACTTCGGGCGACAATTGTAGTCAGAAAGAGTGCAGCATTCTTGGATCATTTTCCCTCCAGGATGTCATTTTCCAGCCAGAGATTAGAAACTTCAGACAATTACTTTATTAAAGAATAGAGGTGTATCAAATTAAGCACTCAGTCACCTATACTATCAGCTTTTCCGGGTAAAACCGTGTCAAAAGGTGGAACCAATCCAACGTTTCGCTCGTAGTACGATGTCTTCTTCAGGGACCTTCGGAGAGTGTTGACATAATAACATACACACAAAGGAGAAAACATAATGTCTGTAGCTCAGTGGTGAGCAATTGTTCTTAAAATATATTTAGGTGAAAGTATGAGAGCATATGTGATTTTCCCTTGCCATCTCCTAAACACCAAAACTGAGATGTCATACCACTTACAAAGCCGTCCCTTCTTCGGGGTTGGTGCTGTTAACCCACTCCTTGTAGGCCGTCTTCGCTTCCTCCAAGCAGGGGCTGTATGCGAGGTTGCACAACTGAACCCACACCTTCTCACGTAGCAAGGCCAGGTCCCAGTCCTCGTTGGATGCCTCCTGGGGCAGAGACTCGTACATGGCAGCCATCTGACGTAGCAGGTAGTCCTGGCACACAAGATCTGCACTGAATATACATCATACAAGTCAATATGCGAGGTTGCACACTGTACCCACACCTTCTCACGTAGCAAGGCCAGGTCCCAGTCCTCGTTGGATGCCTCCTGGGGCAGAGACTCGTACATGGCAGCCATCTGACGTAGCAGGTAGTCCTGGCACACAAGATCTGCACTGAATATACATCATACAAGTCAATATGCGAGGTTGCACACTGTACCCACACCTTCTCACGTAGCAAGGCCAGATCCCAGTCCTCGTTGGATGCCTCCTGGGGCAGAGACTCGTACATGGCAGCCATCTGACGTAGCAGGTAGTCCTGGCACACAAGATCTGCACTGAGTATACATCATACAAGTCAATATGCGAGGTTGCACCACCACACCTTCTCACGTAGCAAGGCCAGGTCCCAGTCCTCGTTGGATGCCTCCTGGGGCAAGGACTCGTACATAGCAGCCATCTGACGTAGCAGGTAGTCCTGGCACACAAGATCTGCACTGAATATACATCATACAAGTCAATTTACAAAATACCCATTAGTACTCTCCCATGCAACAAGATATTCAGTGGTTAGCATCCCTGCTTCCAATGCAGAAGGTCCCGGGCTCTAATCCCGCTCCAGGCAAAAGTTTTTTAACTTCTAATGTGGATTAAATTCTATTACTTCTTGGCTTTCGGTGACTTTGGAGCCGTCCTAGCAACGAAGCACTCAATAAGTTCAAAGTTGTTCTGAATCGGCCTTGTTGATTCTGGCAGGTGTTCGCAGGTGTTCGCACTGTCCAATCACTGATTCATATGTTTCGTATTTGAAATGTCGATCTTTGATTGGTTATCGCTCACTCGTCGATGGTGTTTGAAGCCTACAGGATTGGTTCAGTCACTTTCAATGAAAGTCCCCCACTGTAAATCAGTTTAGTTACTGAGTGGGCAGACTCTAAATGTGAATTTATTTATTTTTATTTTATGCATGAACCACATGAACAGACCTTGAACCTCTCCTTGGACACGGCCAGCTATGCAAGCATACCCCTACTTTCATACCCTCCCTACTTCCACCGATTCACTGCCTATCTACTTCTAACCTGACAGGGTAGACACAAACTCAAGACCCCCAGCCTGCTTTCACCTCCCTCGTCAAGTCCTTGGCTCTGTTGAAGTCCACAGTCCCGGTGAGTCTCGTATTCGACGCGGGAACAAAATATGTTTCATGCCACGCCCTTTTTGTAGTCTTGTTATTGTATAGCCACGTGCCTTAGCTATTTTTTTCTACTGCGTATTAACTAGATCATTAACATCGACGTCCTAGCTCTTCTACACCGCCATACGACGACCCCTTAGACACCGACGCTGCGTACATCGCCCAGCAGGAGGACGCAGGAGGTCAAGGGGTGAGCATGATATCGGTTCCTTCCACTCCCTGCCTCAATCTTTTCTCTAGCGGCCTGGTTCGTCCCCTATCAATTCAACAGTAGTCACGAGACCGTTAAACTCCCCTTAAAGTCTCCTGCGATCACGTGGTCAGCGAACTCCCCTTGAACTCCCCTGTATTCACGTAACCGTTGAGCTCCCCTTGAACTCTCCTGAGATCACGTGTCCAGTGAGCTCCCCTTGAACTCCCCTATAGTCATGTGAGATCTGAACTCACCTTGACCTTGCCGGCTGCCAGCGTCCCGTCTATCTGCACCAGTAGCTGGTCTGCCATGTTGAGCATCACGTGCCACACCGGGTACGCGGTGTCCTCGTGTAGGGAGCGGGTCATGTTGAGCGCGGACCCGAAGTCGAGTTCCCCGGCGAGCGCCAGATTCCAAGAGTCGTGTAGGAGCTTCGCTCGCACCTCGGTGGGCAACTGAAACCCCGTACACGTGTGAATATTCTTGACTCTTTGGGCACTTAGCACACGTAGTTATACTTACATATTTGAGCTACTCGCGAGTGATCGGAGGTTCACTATCATGTAGCCCAAAATTATTTTTTATAAATGCGTACCTCCACAAAATTAGCACACGAGCCGCCACTGGTATTGCAACACTACGTCTTACACATATAACAGTGATGTTAACCGGGCTCGTAGCCAATCAGTGATCGGTATTTGAGTGGGTGTGTCTCGGGCGGTCGCTGGTTGGTAGTTGGCTGGCTTGTGACGCAAGCATATGTAAGGTAGTCTTGGGCCAAGTATATCATATGATATTTATTGGCACAGTTTCATGATGTTTTGGAAGTAACATTTATTTTGAGTACATACATAACTTACATTATTTCTGACGATTTTAGTTAAGTTTCAAGTCAACGTGAAAACAACATTAACCTCTCAATGGTTTCGTCATTAGTAATACGTTTGTTGTAAAAACAAATACAATGTTCCATTTGGTATTCTAAACTATATACAAGAGAAGATGAAATTTCCGAAATGAAAAATGAAATTTCGTTTTCGACTCAGGAAACGATTCTAAAACAAAAGCGCGATCGATCTCAAAAAAGTATCACACATTCTGTGCCTAACACTGACCTGGTACATCTTCCCCGTAGTGTCTTGGAAGTCGAGTGCGAATGCCTTCGCTCCGTCCGTCCGGTCAGCAACCATGAGACCGCTGAGTCGCTCCCAGTGAGCGGGGGAGTAGTTGACCAGGAACATTCCTACAGACCGACAGACAGACAGACAGACAGACAGACAGACAGACAGACAGACAGACAGACAGACAGACAGACAGACAGACAGACAGACAGACAGACAGACAGACAGACAGACAGACAGACAGACAGACAGACAGACAGACAGACACACAGACAGACAGACAAACGGATTTCTTCGTGATACTTGGTGTTATCATGCACACCATCGATTCAAAAATGATTGTTTTTCTTGTCGGTATCGGGCTTGCAATCCCAATCCGGAAATCGTGGGAAAGTAAACTTACATGGTTTTTATGGCAATTTTCGTAATAAAATCGTTATGTCGTAATGATTTAGTATTAGAAAAGGATTGATGGCGATCCCGATCCCGATTACGATCAAGATGCCGACAATTGTGGTTGGAGTTTTACTGTTATTTCTATCACCCACCTGTCTCGTCGGGATTAACAATCATCTCCTCGTCGGTACTGTAGATGTCTGTAACCTCCCTCTCTGCTCTGAGCCACGTGATTGGCCGGCTCGCCTCAAGGTCACCAGTGTTCATGGTCAGGTATGTGATGGGGATCCACCACAGCAGCTTCTCATTGGCTGGCGAGTCCTTCGCCCCGCGCACGAACGTGTGCTGAAAGAAGCGTCACTCTCCTAATATTGCCCGTCAACCAATCAGATTGCGAGTTTGCCGCTTCAGCCGCTCATGTAAAACAATTTACCTGGCTGATGTTCATATTGCCGCTCATGTAAAACAACTTACCTGGCTGATGTTCATATTGCCGCTCTCCCAGTCCCAAAGCACGGTGACCACAGGAAACCTATCCTGATAGACCCAGGACCTCGCGATGTCCTCCACGCGGTTTGTGTCCTCCAAAGTCTTGTCCTCCCAGGCCTGCTTGGTCAGCGACCCCCAAACGTCGTCTTCGAAGTATGTGTCGAACTCTCTGCACAACACGACACAACATAGATAAGACAGCCGTGACTTGTGAAGCATCGTACCCTAACGCGTACGCCATTGATGTAAACTCTACCTCAACGTATGAACACAGAATTCTAAACTTGTCAATGTAGTTTATCTTTCTTTCAGTTGCTGTTAACCAAACTTTAGATTTCGAGATTTATCAACAAAACAAGAAGAGTCCGTAATGCATATTTTTTTTGATCTCTCATAAATACATTTTTATTTCTATAATGTAAATACTCGTTCAATGACTATATTATGCAAATAAAATATATTAAAAACACTACGGGGGCTCGTTTTGTCAGGTAATGGAAAACGGTCGCCTAATGAATTATTGAAACACATAACATATAGTAGTTGAACCAGATCAGTGAAAAAGGACAACATACATTTACATTCACGGATATCTACTTAACATCATAACACTTCACTACACGGATAACGCTTTAACTTTTATTTTTACTAGCATCTGATAGTCCCTCTTTGTATTGTAGCTAAGCGTGTAAGAACTGGGGACAAACACAGAGTACATAAACTGACTATCCAGCTACGATATAACACTCACCTCTCACGCATGAACTCTTGCAGGCCAGCTTTGAAAGTGTTTTCCGTAAGACTTCTGCTCAACATCCTTAGAAGCCACTCAGCTAAAAGAACAGCCATTTTATAATCGTGAATTGATGAAAAGTATGTTTCAAAACATGGTACACCACAACATACATGGTAGGTGACACTGCTGCCATTAAAAATGAACTTCCATTATTATTGGTTCAAAATAAAACATTTTGTCAGTGTCATCATCAATTTCTTCGAATAAGGATTGATGAAAGATAAGAAAGAAAATATTATAGGATTCGTCTATAGAAACGTGGTAAAAATTAATTCAAGACATGTTGCGTATAAGAGAAAATTGATGTGCTTCCATAATTTTGATTCGAAGACTTTGCTTTCGTTCTTTTCATTATCAAACAATAAAGTTCTTTTGTAGATAGGAGGAACTATTGATTCACGAGACAAAAATATTCAAGAGTTCGATGTTCTGTAAAGATTGTAACAAAACGCAAAGGTTTGTCTGGTGAACATCTAATGTAAATGGCTTTAGACATTATTGCAATAATATGGCAACAAGACGTTGGCATTTCAGAATGATTAATATTGTAGCATTGTAACAGCCATGTGCATTTATTGGTATATGAGAATACACCTTGACGGGCGGAAATTATTACAGGTTTTGAATTCCATAATCGTTTTGTGGTAAGTTCGAGTTACTTGCTCCGAAAGCAACCGGGTTAATTTAACATACCCAATTAGGAGATCATGAATGTCCCAATTTAAAAAACAGAGAAATTGGTCAGAAACCCTATTCTTAAAATTGAAAATATCACATGAAGCACAACCCAATGCAGATGCTTTTGTTTTCAACTCACTCTTCGTAGTCCTGACTGCGTCCAAGTCTTGACCAGGCTCGTTGTGTTGGCTGAGCTTGTAATACACCCTGTAGCCCACAGACACCCCCCAGCTGTCATGGCAATCCGCCTGCAAACATATTATGTAGCTCAACTAAGAAATCTACCAAAACGAGTTCCAAAATGATTTGGTTGCTGAAATCTATATCAATTACCAATGTGACATTTTGACAATATTTTCATTTCGTATTTCTTCTCCCCATCACAGCATGCCTTCTGCTTGCACGGATCCATTATTGGGCCCTCTCAAAACCTACTTATTGTATCCGCATAGTGATAAGCAACACGAATATTGCACAGTTTCTAGAAAACTCTTTGACAATCTTACCAGATGGGGTAGGTATGCGTCCAACAGTATCATCGTTGTGTAACCTTGTAGAGACCATGAGCTCGGAATTTGGGTGTTTCAAATTCTACCACATCCGTATCATTGTTAGCATAGTTTATTCTTGGTCCAAGATTACGTTACATATGCTTTCGTCACAAGCGAGGCACTCATGGCTAACCAGCGAACCGCCCGAGACACACCCGCGCAAATACCGATCGCTTATTGGCTACGAACCCGTCGCCTGTGACGAAAGCATGTGTAAGATAGTCTTGGGACAACTGTAGTATAATACTACCCCAACATAGCTATAGTCCCATACCATTGCAACTGATATGCCCAAGATACTTATTTACTATTTACAGGAAGAAATAACTTTTGCCAGAGGGCCTCAAAGAATATTGTTATGATTCTTGAATTAATACACCGTTACCCCAAAGTGGCAGTTTACCGACCCGTACCTTGATAGCATGAGCAGTAGCGATGAAATTAGCCAGGGCCTGGTTGAGACGCGCATCGCTCCACCAATGAGGTGTCACCATGTGGCCCAACCACTGCTCAACCAGTTGATTCACCAAGAACCATTGTGCCGATTTCCCCGTCAGCAGTTTTTCTCTGAAAACAATAAGAACTCAAACTTTGGATTTAGGATACATTGTTGTAGATTGTAATTTATAATGTGGATTTGCAGCTTTGGCTTCTGCAATCTCTAACATACGACATTAGTGTCATGCTGACGAAAGCCGAGTCCCTTATCTACTTCTTCTCTAGATCCTGACATCTAGTGGTAATTTATACCGTGTATGGGCTCTATTATGCGTATTACCGTACTTACGAATGAATGAAAGAACGTCATCGATATTCTGTTGATTTTCTTAGAAACTGAGTATACTTGACCAAAGACTACCTTACACAAATGCTTTCATCACAGGGAAGACACTCGTAGCCAACAAGCGAACCGCCCGAGACAAGCCCGCGCAAATACTGATCGATGATTGGCTACGAGCTCCGCGCTTGAGACGAAAGCAACCGTAAGGTAGTCTTGGGACTACTATACATAAGAGGGTTGGTGGATAAGAAACTGAGGTGAGCGTGAGACTAGTAGGGACTACTTTAAAATTTTATTCCAATGGCATGAAGAATGACAATTCCACCCTGTGTACAAAAGATGTTTCTTGGGCAGAGATGATTATGATCATGGTGGGTTCTTTTATTTCTTTTTGTAGTTTGTATCTGGGAGGAACCAAAAATGGAGCAAAACTGAAGTACATCTTCTGGGAGATTTTATTCTGTTTCATTTTGTCAGATAATATGGATTGTTGCAAATCTGATAATGGACACACGTTCTCAGTAGTGATTATTGTCGTGTAGTAAACGAATACTACATATTTCGTCGAACAAGTGGTCAAGCTGGCATTACTCACTGGAAGAGCACGAGGCCCCAACTGTTGGAAGGTGTGCTGCTCGCAAAGTGGGGTAGAGCGACAATGTTCAGTTCCGGCAGAGGGAACGGAATCCCGAACTCGTCCTGGAGCGACGCTAGCGCCTCGCGGGCCATGTCGGCAACATACTCGAGGTGGCCGAGGAAGTGGCTACGTCCGAACACGGTCACTGTCACATTATCTGGAGACAAGACGCACACAATTAATAATATAACTGTGAGATGTTAGTTTTCAGTTTTCAGCTAGTCCACCCGTCAGGTAGTTCTTCTTTTAGATGGACTCCACAGGAAGAGAAGTGTTAGATAACCCAGCATTGAAATTTTCCCGGCATGCACAAGAACTTCGAAGAAGAAGATCTTCGTTAAAGTTCCAGCAGGTATGGATAGTTTACCATTTGTCTTCTAATTGTATACGACAAACTTCTCCAGACCAATTAAAAATTACCAGTCCATTCTTTGACATTCTCGGGTCTTATCGACGACAGAAAACAACACATTTACAACCTTATCAACTAAGATAGATACAGCCACATTTCAAACGGGTCACCTCCAGCCCCTTTGCTTCCCGCCACTCTCCTTTCTTGCTCTGCCTATTTGTAACCCATTTTTCAGTATCATTCCAATCTGAAACAGAATCCCTATTTGGATCCTGATTCAAATAGATCCAGCAGGGCAATTCTGAATAGGAAAAGATAAGTTTATCACGGGTTTTGGTCGCTACTGAAAGCGGATGAAAGGCTATGATTGGATCATCGCCTCTCTATGCATCGCCTTCTTCTAACGACTAAAACCGGTGATAAACTTATCGTCGCCCATCAGAATCAGGGCACAGGATAGACTGGCAAAGGGTGCGACGTGCTTGTGACTATTGCAAGCTTATGTGACGCTATACACGACATGATGCGATATCGCTCTGCCACTGTTCGGCGGTATTCAGGTGTCCCAACATTTAGGTTTATCAGGTTTGAAAATTTTGACCTGCCCAGGGACTGCTACCTTATCGTGGGGGCAGGTTTGTGTGCTTTGTTTATCCCGAGAGCTATGCCGGCGGAAGCGTATGCTTCTGGTAGGGCCACCCTAGCCGGACTGGTCGAGGGGGAGAAATCAGACGAAGTGCAGTCCACACCACAATCCCCTTTCCTCGCTTTTCCTCACGCGCCCTCCTCCTTGCCCCCTTCCTCCAAAGAGCCCCCAATTTCATCTTCATTATCACCGACTCATCGTCTTGATTAGCCAAGTTGCAAAAATATAAGGCGTTAAGCCCAAATACCAATCAATCTCTTGAAAATTTTGACTACCAAACAAGTAAACGCTCACCATTGTTGACGTTGTTAGACACGTTGAAAGGTTCCAAATGGCCCAGATCTGAGATCAGGAGACCAATAGAGAAGGTGGCGAGTGGCGGTGTTCGCATGAAGTGGTCCCACGCCCATTCGCCTTCACTGGAACTAAACGTAAAATCGTGCCTGTCACTTGTGTAAGGAAGATGACAACTCTTTGAAATTATACTTTTATTTTCTAGCAACCCTCATACACTCATAGTGAATTTTATATATTCAATCTATTTAAGACTATTATTGCTGTAGAATGTGTTTGGAAACTCACAGAACGAACTGTAAAAAAGTGCCAACAAGATAGAAACGTGATTGATACTGTTATTTACAGCGCATTTTAAACATAAACTCAATGAAACATAACTCTTGTTTACATTATGTTTTATAAAGTAAAACATAGTTTTAGCTTGTAATTATTGTCCTTTGCATTACTAAAATAAATCAATGTGGAATCTTTACAAAAAGATAAAATTAATTTAGGGATTCAAGGGTTCATGAGTGAGTCTTGGCATTTACATTATGTTTTATAAAGTAAAACATAGTTTTAGCTTGTAATTATTGTCCTTTGCATTACTAAAATAAATGTATGTGGAATCTTTACAAAACGATATAATTAATTTAGGGATTCAATTGGTTCCATGAGTGAGTCTTGGCAGATGATACCGTTTGTGTTCATGGTTGAAGAATGGGTCCATTACAATATTTATTTTGTATGCGTATCTACTTAGCTTCTCTTTTTGCAGGATATGGATTACGGATATATTTAAATAGCAGAGTGTCTGCTACATCCATGAAAGATATAATTATTATACGCAGAACATGACGTCACTTACATAACTTCAGTGCCTTTGATTGGCATGTTGGAGACGACCCGTGAGTTGATTGGACGAGCTACACTCAACTCCAACGGAACCTTGTAGGCAGGCTCGTCAAAACACGGAAATACCCGACGAGCGTTCGTGGGCTTCAAATGTGTCGCCGCAAACCATCTGCAAAATATCGCCAGACATCAAACACGCAGATAACCAATTCATAATGCAAGGAACACCAGATAATTAAATGGTTACCAAATATATTGACAGGTGGTATTTGACGTCATCCATTTTCAATACAAATGATGTTCATTATTCATATTCTATTCGTATTTCTTTCAAGATTGTTAAAATTTTGTAATCCATGGAATATTTTCACCTCGTATCCCTCTTCTTCAATAACTATTCTAAACTTTGTCTCATCGTAGGATGAGACTAGTCAAACCGGTTTTTTCGCTCTCCAGATTTTGTGAAACCCTAATTGTAGCTCGGCGCTTACAGCCCAACAGATGAATGGAATGACAGCTTCCCTTATTGATTCACATGATCGCGGTCAAATACCAGAAATAACTACCATTGCAATATTATCGGCAACTGAATTAGCACTACTACAACATATAAAATAACAGTAGGTTTTTATTTTCGGTATTTCATGAATGTGAAATTTTGAATGGAAGCTCTACTTCGAAAACTGGGCAAGTTGTTGAGTTTTTAGTATTGTTTTAAATATTACGGCCAGTTACGGCTATTGGAACAGGTCTTAATTCTAAGAAAATGTTCAATCATCAAACTGTATAAGGATTTTCGTTTATGCACGATAAGCCGATAATTGCTTTTCAAGAATGTCGAGTGGACGAAGCGTGCGGGTGTTCACAAGGAAGGAATCTCAGGGGTCGGTAAAACCCCACTCTTGCAGTGGCATTTGCCATTTCTCGCGGTCTCATCCTGCAGTGAGACAAAGTTTATAACGCTCGAACTTGAAAGAGTACCTATACATCGATATTTAAGTAGTTGATAATTCCTTTTAAACTCATTTTGTACTGAAGTTTATACACACACATATTTTAATATAGATAGAACTTAAACCATTGTGGCATTGTGAAAAAATTAATACATAACTTGTAATAATTTGAATAGTTACTTGCCTACAAGTTGTGGCTCTAGAAGTTTATACAAAATTAATAATTTATCAAACCTGCACTCTTTGAAAACACGATTATGTGTTTGTATAACAAGTGATCTAAAATTATCTATAAAAAAAATCTTAAAATTATTATAAGCATAAGCCATAATATTTGACCTTCTCTCCTTGGTTTTGTGGTCCTCGTAGCTTCCCCGGAAGAATCCCTCATCCTTGTCACTGTTGAGGTTTCCATCGAACAGGATCTCCATCTGGTAGAACCTTCCCTTCTTGAGCTTCTCAACGACCTTGACCATCAGCCACTGCTTGACCGCGTCGTGCTTGACCCCCTCGACCTTGACAGACGAGGCCACCCTGCAACACACAACATCTGGTAGAACCTTCCCTTCTTGAGCTTCTCAACGACCTTGACCATGAGCCACTGCTTGACCGCGTCGTGTTTGACCCCCTCGACCTTGACAGACGAGGCCACCCTGCAACACACAACATCTGGTAGAACCTTCCCTTCTTGAGCTTCTCAACGACCTTGACCATGAGCCACTGCTTGACCGCGTCGTGCTTGACCCCTTCGACCTTGACAGACGAGGCCACCCTGCAACACACAACATCTGGTAGAACCTTCCCTTCTTGAGCTTCTCAACGACCTTGACCATCAGCCACTGCTTGACCGCATCGTGCTTGACCCCCTCGACCTTGACAGACGAGGCCACCCTGCAACACACAACATCTGGTAGAACCTTCCCTTCTTGAGCTTCTCAACGACCTTGACCATCAGCCACTGCTTGACCGCATCGTGCTTGACCCCCTCGACCTTGACAGACGAGGCCACCCTGCAACATACAACATCTGGTAAAACCTTCCCTTCTTGAGCTTCTCAACGACCTTGACCATGAGCCACTGCTTGACCGCGTCGTGCTTGACCCCTTCGACCTTGACAGACGAGGCCAATCTGCAACACACAACATCTGGTAGAACCTTCCCTTCTTGAGCTTCTCAACGACCTTGACCATGAGCCACTGCTTGACCGCGTCGTGCTTGACCCCCTCGACCTTGACAGACGAGGCCACCCTGCAACACACAACATCTGGTAGAACCTTAAGAGCGTTCGGCAGTAGGAGTTTTACAGATGTATTTGCCGTCAACTAATTACTTTTAAACTAATAGTAGGATTATTATAAATATTTACCAACGTGTAGAGGTATGTCATATCTATGCATGGTATTAAGTACATTTGTCACCAACCTATTAAAAAATAATGTACCCATTTTTAAACAGATTCTCCCTATTATTTCGCCGAACATTTTCGACGAAAGTAATTTATTTGCATAAGTCAAACATGAAAAAAAATATTTTTGAGCAGGCTTGTCACAAATGTACTTAATATTATGCGTAGATATGACATCCCTCTGCAAGTAGGTAAATTTTCATATTAATCCTATTATTTGTTTAAGAGAAATTAGTTTACTAAAAACATCAAAACTATTTCCGAACGCTTGCAAAAAACGGTTGCAAAGAGATGCCGACCGCTGGATGTAAGATAACCAATGATATTCAACAGCTATAGTAGGCTAGATCACCAGTCCCCCAACCTTCCACTTAGTAGCAAGCGTAGTGATTTGAAGCCATCTTTAAACTGGCAATTTACATGCTAATTTGGACCTTTTAATACTGCTAGCGCTGCCAATGGCAGAAAGTCGCACTACAAACTCCTATTCCCGCCTGTGTTATTTGCCAGTTTCAAGATGGCATCACATCGCCACGCTTGTGGTTCCTAGGCTGCGCACCTAGCCTACTATAGCTGTTGAATATCATTGAAGATAACTCACCTCTCGTTCACCGTGGGGTTGCCAGCCTTGAAGAAGGGCAGCTTGGTGATGGTAACCCTGCCCGGGGGTCGAATATTAAGGTCGGTGTGTGAGTGAAGGTAGATGACGTCAGTTGGCTCCCGACACGTCAGGTTGATGCGCACGCGCCCCATGAAATGGCCGTCCTCGGGAAACGCCTGCGAACAACATGTTTACATCAATAACATGGCAACATTATTTTATATGTTTTATTTTATAAAGTTAAGTAGTTTGTTTTGTTTTTATTGTTATTTATGATTTCATTATTATTAATTGTTTTCATAGCCTAGTTTTATTTAAGGTCCTCCTTTGTAAATCAGTTTTTATAACTGAATAGGATAGACATTAAATAAATAAATTTGGTCGTACTCTTACTTACTTTATTGTAATTAAAGCCAGTGTAGGGCACAATGCCCTCTTTAGCCTGATGAGTGATGATTGGTGAATGTTAATGTGGAAGGGAGGAGGGGAAGCCTGGTACGGACACGTAGCCTACTCCTGTCGAAAAGTACCGAGGGGACCATCGGCTTTACGTCCCATCCGAAGGGACGGTGTAACTTTGACCAGTCATATAGGTTCCTCCACTAACCTGGACTGCCGAGCCCTTGGACCTTGCAGTACCTATCACTCATTCCATTAGCCTACCTTTACCCCTAACCTACCCCTACTGCCACGATAAGCGAGGAGAGATAGTCGACCAGAACGCGGGATAAACTAGGTCGAGAGTTCGAACCGTAAACATAGACGAGACGACTGAGTCGGATTTGAAAACAGTCTTGGCTTTATCGCGAACAGCATAGTTTAGTGCGTGGACAGGGTGTAAAGAAGCCCTTAGCGCGTCGGGTATTGCATTAACTAGGATTGCCGAGTGCGTGTTAAGTGTACGTTTTCATTATTGTCGAAGTGTACCATTTATTTAATTATTTATTACTTATGTCCGGTATTTCAATCTCCAGCTAAAATCTACTTTTCGGTTAAATTGTTTTCACCATGACAACGGCCAATAGAAATACATCAAACAGGGTTTACCTGACAGTTAAATTTACTTGACACTTTAACTGGACATTGAAACACCGGCCCTTTTTCAGAGATAATATCCAGTGGCGCTCCCCAGTACGTCAGTGCAAGTCTCGAGTGCTATATTTAAACGACAAGTCTTATCGCTTAGCTTCAGTGATAATCGTCACCCCATTATCTTCATCATCTAGCCCCCCCCCCCCCTCAAAGATTCTCAAAGACGTCATCGAGATCGCCCACATCGCTATCACCTACCCCACTGGAACCATCGTTGAAGTTGCTCAGAAGAACCCGGAGGATGAGTACATACAATCATTGATATATTTATTACATTATTTGGTATTTATGGAGTGTGCTGTTACACTTTGAAATTTGAACTTTACATTTGAAGAAAGTGTCATTCATTTTTGTGTTGTGTCGTTAATTAGTTACATATAAAACTAAAAATGAATTATACCGTCTTCAAATTGTGTCAAAATACTATGAATCAGATCAATTATTTTTAAGTTTGCGAAGAATCTCTGCCCAGAAGATATCTGTTATGGCGGTGAAATAGAAATTTGTAGGAACTTTCGACGGCCAATTAATAAAGTTATCAAATCGTTTCGATTATGAGAAAATGTTAAAAATAGTTACTTTACGTCCGAAGTTCAATAAACAGTGCAGTAATTTTTCGGTGTATTTCTTGGAGAAAAGTGATTACATAAAGTGTAACAGCACACTCTATAAATAACCGTTATTGAACTGCTAATCAAGAAGTGAAGACTGAGTCGCTAATCACAGGGTATCATCTGGTCAGTATAAATAATGAACATTATATTATATCATACTTTCAAACAATAGAACATGCAGAATTATCTATCCCAATGTTGATTAATCTTAAAACTTAAGACTTTATAACAGTATTGAATAGAAGGAATGGATCCCTATCAATAATGTTCTTTAGTAAGAACATTACTGAACATTAGTAAGAACATTAGTAAGAACATTGTTGATAGGGATACGATAGGCTCGTCTCGCTCTCGCGACATGCCGAGTGATGTAGTCGGACTGTGAGTAATCAGACAGTGGCGATAGTATGACAGTAAGCATGTATTGAGATCGTATGACTTTTGTTTTGATTCGTAAAGTCGTTAACCCAGTGACGACAAAGCCAGCCACAGCTGATCTACTTGGTTGAGAACATTATTTATTTATGTTTAGTTAATTTATAATATAATCTATCTGTGATAATTATTAAGAATTTGTACTTACTCTTCATTAATGTATTGGCTTATGAGCGTAAATGGACAAAAACACATTGTTCACATTTACATTGTGTTTCTTCCAATCATAGTATTACGTCAAATTAGGGAAGTACATTTCGTATCTAATTCTAGTAAATATGGTCTAATAGGATTTATGGCAGGCAGTTTCCCCAATCATATTATACCCAACCCATCGAACTAACTGGTCTAGAATAAGGTGTCCGTTGATCAGTTTATGCTAACTCCGTTTATGCTCTCCTTGAAATCGAGTAGTTTTTTCTATTAAAAGCTACGTACACGGCAAATATAGGGCAGAAAAACGTGACTATGCATTCTGCTGGCCACAAAATTAACTAATGCTCAGGTGTTGTTAAAACTGGTTCCTTAAAATTGGTTAATTGAAACTAACATGGTGCAGACAATGGTACAGCTAGCAGGGCCATAACAGTTTTAGCATTGAGTTTATTAGTGTAGGGTAGAGGCCCAGCGGTCATTGGCGACTGTCTACCCATAAATCGCCCGTGTACGCTAGTAGTACTGGGGGGAGCCGCTGTGTGCCGCCACTTCAGCGCGGCCTAACCAGTGGGTACGTGTGGTGGCACCTAGCGGCTCCCGCCAGTACTACTAGCGTAGGCCTACATGGGTAGACAGTAATGGCCACTGGGCCTCTACCCTAAACTAATAATCTCAATGGTTTAGTGGCGTGGATTTGTACGTACCTGTAGCTCGAGTCTGTATCCGGTAGGGGCCACTTGGCGGGGCAGCCTCGAGTCCTCAATATGAGCCTCAAGAGCCTCCAGTGAGATGAACCGGGCGTCTGCCTTCACGTCTTTCATGATTCCGTATGTCTGTTGGCAGAACTAGCAATCATTTTTTAATTTTGTATATACCTGTTGATTTGCACAATAAGATACTACTATATTTGGTTCCAACCTAAGAAGCACCCTGTCAATCACTAACCTCAAAGGGAGGCGATGGTATTGTGGAGATCATAAATGTCAATCATCCCCATTATTCAGCAAAGCACTCACCTTCTCAGCCGGTACCGACAGCTGAATGTGAAGAATGTCGCCTCGACTCGTCTACGGACGGGTATCGCTCCCTTTATATAGGGGAAGGTCCCCTTTTTGTAACTGTGTCCACCCCGTTGACTGCCGCTTGAGATTTTAGACAGTATTGATATTTACAACTGTCAACAAAGGAGGCGACAGCTAAGTCGCCCTTTGTGTGTAGTGATTGGCAGGGTGCTTCTTAGCCTGGCACGCAGATTAGCTAGAAGCTCTAAATAAAATTTGTTTTTCAAGGCTCTCAGTCAAAAGCGAATTCTGGGATTGAGTTTCATATAAAATTTAATATTTACAATAACGTTTCTCAGGAAACCTGCCCACAGGGACTATTTTATGTCCCTCTTGACTAACTAGGACTAGGTAGTAGGTACCTAGGTATGGTCACAGATAAGTGTGAGCGTAGTAAATTTCTTATCTGTAGTATAGTGGTATTTCGAATAGTTGTGAAGGAATGTCCGAGGGCTGTTAGTGTGACCAATCCCAGCATTCTCCTTGTGACTGAGAAAAAAGTGTGAAAAAACCTTCAGTCTTTGGTCAGGATACCCGGTAGCGGGTACATCAAACCGGCAACCTCCCAAATTAGAGCGTCGTGTGTTACGCACTGAGCCATCTCTATCGATGGAGCGACCCCCCCCCCCCCCCCCCCTTCCCTATGATTGTCCGACCAAATGACCATTATCATGACGTCACTGATGCATAGGGGTACCCGTCATAATAGGTTTAGTTTTGTAACAACATTAGCCCAGAAAAATTCTTTGGAATTAATATTGAATTTCTCAAGTCATTTTCCGGGCAGTCTTGTGAAGATAATTTCAGAGCATTTTTCTTTAGCCTACGGCATCAGCACAACAAGTATCCAAACTCTCTAAATAGCCACCACCAGCGCCAGTTGCGCCACTTAACTGCTGCAAACACCAAAATACTAATAACTTCCGAAGTTATTGACTCAATTGTGTGCTAAAAGGTACAACTGAAATTATTTTAATGAAAGGGAATTGCTCAAATTCAAAATTCACCTTCTATCTATCATTGAACACAATAAGTCATTTAGAAATGCAAAGCAGTGTAACGGACTTGTACGAAGGTGTTTTTGTGCTTGAAGTATTCCTAACTCAAGTTTTCAACACCAAATTCATCACTTTATATTCTCAAGCAAAGTATGCTCAAACGTTGCAATATATTCCATTTTCACTTATGTCCAAATGTTCCTATTATTTTATGTTTATTAATGGTGGGAGGGGAGGGGGGAAGAAGTGGAGGTAGAAAGGGGTTTGCAGTTAATTTTCTGAATCGCCCCTCCCAAGACTGAAGTCTAGATCCGCAACTGATCAATCTCCATCCACAGATTATATGAACTTGTTTGTGAGCATGGAATATCTATGTAAAAATATTGTTAGAGGTTCTATTTTGCAAAATCGCGCCAATATTGTAAATCCCCACAACAATCCACCAATCAACCATCCACCGATTATATGAACTTGTTTCTGAGCAAGTAGGATTTCTATTATGTAAATATATTGTTAGAAGTTCTATTTTGCAAAATCGCGCCAATATTGTAAATCCCCACAACAATCCATCAATCAACAGGTATATATGCGTGCAAGAGACTTGACTTACATGAGTCGCCAACAGGTGGCCTACTCCTAGAGTAAGGACGATGACAGCTGAGGGCAGCCACATCATGGCTGAATTTATCGGTGTTCGCCTCCTTAGAAACACTAGAGCAAGACACTTTGTCAGTCCTCACAGCAAGACTATCAGAGCCAATACTCCTGGGGGAAGCTACCGACCAACAGGGGCCATTATTCACTTGGCGTCAATCAACGACATGATGGGGACGAGTGATCTATTAGTACATCGCGCATCACCCTCGCATCGCAGATTGATTTACCATGGTCAATTAGTATAACCTCTACCGTGATTGCACATCCCTTTTGCCTAACATTATCTGATGCGTGGTGCCACTTATTTAATCGGTTGTTTGCGTTTTATCAATAAAAACAACGAAAGAAAGGAAGAAGTTATGTTTATATCGTGGCTCCGGATTCAATTGAGGAACGTTGTGCAAAAAAGAGGGTAACAAACAAAAAGTCAATCTGAGATATATAGTTAAAGTTAAAATCTGAAATCTTTCAACGGGTATAAGAGATGTTGCTTTTCATGTAAATCCTCATGCGGGTGATATTAAGGGGTAGTTCTAGGCACCCCCTAATCCCCCCTCCCAAAAATCTCTGTTATTTTTCTAGGGTTATACATATTCCTCATTTTGCTTTTTAATAAAAATAATAATATTAAATACCAATGGTGGTTGTTTCACTTTGGTTGGTGGGTATAGGGTTACGGGAGGAGGAACTTCCAGGCATACCTCAGTATATACTATATAATATACCGATAGAGGTGGCTCAGCGGTAAGACGCGAGACTCTAATTCGGGAGGTCGCCGCGGTTCGATTCCGGCCACCGGCAGTCCTGATCTGAAGGTTTTTTCCGAGGTTTTCCTCAGTCGTAAAAGCGAATGCTGAGATTGGGTCATACTATCAGCCCTCGGACAATCCTTCCCAACTATCCAAACACCCTAATAACCTAGTTAGTCACCTGAAGAGGGGCACATCAGGTAAAGCTGGTGTGCACCCTAGAACGGGTATTCCTACAAAAATTATTATTATTATATATAATATTATTAAGGGCCTATGCAGAGGTTAAGAAAACGCTATATTCTATGGCTAGACCACAGATAATTATAAGTACTACGTAGGCTGGTACTATTGGACTCCGCAATTTCGTATGCACAGACTATTCTTATGTTGGCTCAACTTTAGTACAAAAAAACAAATTGAACTCGCTAAACTCTGTCCGTGGCAAAGCTGAGAACGCCGCAGCACATTTTATTCACTGAATTTATAATAAGTTGTTTGTACAGCCCTAATGCAACCTCAGTTTCCTTTAAATTGTTGGGTCCGAACTGTCAAAAAGTAATCAAATGTAACCGTTTATTTGTTGTGTGGACGCCTATTATTTGACTAAATGTTTGGTTTCCAAGAAATGTGCGCATGGTTAAACTTCTGTCATGGCTTCTGGGATTTCCTCGCATGTTTGTGCTAGCCAGGTATAGCAAGACTACCTTACACATGCTTTCGTCACAGGCGACTGGTTCGTAGCCAATCAGCGAACCGCCCGAGACACATCCGGGCCAATACCGATCGCTGAGAGTGTCTCGGGCGGTTCGCTGATTGGCTACGACTGCCCCGGATGTGACAAAAGCAGGTGTAAAGTAATCTTGGGTCCACTATAGTGGGGGTGTACATAATTTGTGAAATGCCTGGATCGACGAAAGATCAACTAATTTTCTTGTTCTCAACCAAGCCACGGACCCCACCGTGAGGGAGCGGACGCAATAATATGGCGACAATGTTTTTAATATAAAAAATACACCTGCTTGGATATTGTTGCGAGCATTCTGCAAAGGGCGGACCACGATGATTGTTGTCGTGGTAACAACTGTGCCCGAGGACATGAGGAAGTGATGTGCAGGACAGCGTTATGAGGCCCAAGAGAAAACCAGTGAAGCAGCGATACAACCTCAGGGAGAGCACCCGAGTAAGTGACCCGTTGATTGATTGATTGATTGATTGATTGCTTGATTGATTGATTGATTGATTGATTGATTGATTGATTGATTGATTGGTTTATTTATTTATTGGTTGACTGACTGACTGACTGACTGGTTGATTGATTGATTGATTGATTGATTGATTGATTGATTGATTGATTGATTGATTGATTGATTGATTGATTGATTGATTGATTGATTGATTGATTGATTGATTGATTGATTGGTAGGCGAGCACCGCAACATAATGTCACACACATCTGAATGTCGTAACCTTGACTCTGACGCAGGTTTGAGCGGGAGTTAAGGTTGTGTATATTGATTGTTTCTAGTTTTCTAAAATATGCATTACATAGACACACTTTCGTATTACGTCCAGGCTTCAGTTCAGGGAACTATTCCCTCCTTCGACTCATACTGACAGGTTCTCATTCATCTGTTTCTAGAACAGTACGAGGGTGTCCCGAACCTGGGCAAAGATCAATGACGCAATGCAGCCATATTGGTATCCTCATCGCACAGCCTTCGAGAACTATCAGCTGGACTTTAACGCGGTGAGCACGTGACAGATTATGTATAGTATTATAGTTGTCCCGAGACTACCTTACACATGCTTTCGTCACAGGCGACTGGTTCGTAGCCAATCAGCGATCGGTATTGGCGCTGGTTTGTCTCGGGCGGTTCGCCGGTTGACTACGAGTACGACTGCCCCGGATGTGACGAAAGCAGATGTAAATTAATCTTGGGACAACTATAGCCACCTCTTTTAATCGGAACCAAACCGGACGCTGAAGACGGAGCATCAATTCAACGCGCACGACTTAAAAACTGTCCTCAAAGTTACCCGATCCACCCTACCTTCCTTGAAGAGACGTGTGCGTTACGGTGCATCGCCTCCCTCCCCCCGCATATTGAAAAGGAAGATGCGACAACACAGCTTTGGGAGAAGAACATATTCTCAAGACTGTATCCTAATTGGCTGGTCAGGCAGTGCCTCTCACCTTTCGCGACCGTTCGCGGACCGCCGTGACAACGTGCAGCGCACAAAAGTATAGTGGACACAAGATTACTTTACACCTGCTTTCGTCACATCCGGGACAGTCGTAGCCAACCGGCGAACCGCCCGAGACACACCAGCGCCAATACCGATCGCTGATTGGCTACGAACCAGTCGCCTGTGACGAAAGCATGTGTAAGGTAGTCTTGGGACAACTATAGTATTAGCACAGTATAAGGAGCATAGCCGCCTCTTGTAGTCGGAACCAAACCGGACGGAGCATCAATTCAACGCGCGCGACTTGAAAACTGTCCTTCAGTGTTGCCCGATCCACCTTACCTTCCTTGAAGAGACGCGTGCGTTACGGTGCATCGCCCCACTCCCCCATATTGACAAGGAAGATGCGACAACACAGCTTTGCGAGGAAAACATCTGCTCAAGAAAGTATCCTAATATAGTTGTCCCAAGACTAGGCTACCTTACACGGGGTACTCATGCTCTGACGCCGGCGTATGGCGTTAGTCGTTGGCCAATCAGGCAACGGAACGTCGTACGCGACATCTCCCTTTTTCAAATTGGATTCATTTCTATTTACCCAACGACGAACGCTAAACGCCGGCGTTGGACCATGAGAACCCAGCATTACACATGCTTTCGTCACAGGCGACTGGTTCGTAGCCAATCAGCGATCGGTACTGGCCCGGATGTGTCTCGGACGGTTCGCTGGTTGGCTACGACTGCCCCGGATGGGACGAAAGCAGGTGTACAGAAATCTTGGGTCCACTATTTAGATGTTACAGACTATGTATATTAACTACGTATTGAGCTTAATTAACTACTTGTTTCATCCACTCATCGTCTCGATTAGCCAGAGTTGCAAAAATATGGGACGTAGACCCCACACATACCGATCCAGGTAGGCATATCCAACAAAAGGTCGTAAATTATCCCTAATGGACCAGTTTCAATAAGACTGTAGGAACTAAAGAAGTACATTAGCTCGGCTATGTCGTAAGCATGAGCTCGTTGGTCCAGTGGGTAGCTCGTTGGTCCAGTAGGTGGCTCGTTGGTCCAGTTAGGTGGCTCGTTGGTCCAGTAGGTGGCTCGTTGGTCCAGTAGGTGGCTCGTTGGTCCAGTAGGTGGCTCGTTGGTCCAGTAGGTGGCTCGTTGGTCCAGTAGGAGGCTCGTTGGTCCAGTTAGGTGGCTCGTTGGTCCAGTAGGTGGCTCGTTGGTCCAGTAGGTGGCTCGTTGGTCCAGTAGGTGGCTCGTTGGTCCAGTAGGTGGCTCGTTGGTCCAGTAGGTGGCTCGTTGGTCCAGTAGGTGGCTCGTTGGTCCAGTAGGAGGCTCGTTGGTCCAGTAGCTGGCTCGTTGGTCCAGTAGGTGGCTCGTTGGTCCAGTAGGTGGCTCGTTGGTCCAGTTAGGTGGCTCGTTGGTCCAGTAGGTGGCTTGTTGGTCCAGTAGCTGGCTCGTTGGTCCAGTTAGGTGGCTCGTTGGTCCAGTAGGTGGCTCGTTGGTCCAGTAGCTGGCTCGTTGGTCCAGTTAGGTGGCTCGTTGGTCCAGTAGGTGGCTCGTTGGTCCAGTAGGTGGCTCGTTGGTCCAGTAGGTGGCTCGTTGGTCCAGTAGGTGGCTCGTTGGTCCAGTAGGAGGCTCGTTGGTCCAGTTAGGTGGCTCGTTGGTCCAGTAGGTGGCTCGTTGGTCCAGTAGGTGGCTCGTTGGTCCAGTAGGTGGCTCGTTGGTCCAGTAGGTGGCTCGTTGGTCCAGTAGGTGGCTCGTTGGTCCAGTTAGGTGGCTCGTTGGTCCAGTAGGTGGCTCGTTGGTCCAGTAGGAGGCTCGTTGGTCCAGTAGGAGGCTCGTTGGTCCAGTAGGTGGCTCGTTGGTCCAGTAGGAGGCTCGTTGGTCCAGTAGGTGGCTCGTTGGTCCAGTAGGAGGCTCGTTGGTCCAGTAGGTGGCTCGTTGGTCCAGTAGGTGGCTCGTTGGTCCAGTAGGAGGCTCGTTGGTCCAGTAGGTGGCTCGTTGGTCCAGTAGGAGGCTCGTTGGTCCAGTTAGGTGGCTCGTTGGTCCAGTAGGTGGCTCGTTGGTCCAGTAGGTGGCTCGTTGGTCCAGTAGGTGGCTCGTTGGTCCAGTAGGTGGCTCGTTGGTCCAGTAGGTGGCTCGTTGGTCCAGTTAGGTGGCTCGTTGGTCCAGTAGGTGGCTCGTTGGTCCAGTAGGTGGCTAGTTGGTCCAGTAGGTGGCTCGTTGGTCCAGTAGGTGGCTAGTTGGTCCAGTAGGTGGCTCGTTGGTCCAGTAGGAGGCTTGTTGGTCCAGTAGGAGGCTTGTTGGTCCAGTAGGAGGCTCGTTGGTCCAGTAGGAGGCTCGTTGGTCCAGTAGGAGGCTTGTTGGTCCAGTAGGAGGCTTGTTGGTCCAGTAGGAGGCTTGTTGGATGTTGGTCCAGTAGGAGGCTTGTTGGTCCAGTAGGAGGCTCGTTGGTCCAGTAGGAGGCTTGTTGGTCCAGTAGGAGGCTCGTTGGTCCAGTTAGGTGGCTCGTTGGTCCAGAAGGAGGCTTGTTGGTCCAGTAGGTGGCTCGTTGGTCCAGTAGGTGGCTCGTTGGTCCAGTAGGAGGCTTGTTGGTCCAGTAGGAGGCTCGTTGGTCCAGTTAGGTGGCTCGTTGGTCCAGAAGGAGGCTCGTTGGTCCAGTAGGAGGCTCGTTGGTCCAGTAGGAGGCTCGTTGGTCCAGTAGGAGGCTCGTTGGTCCAGTAGGTGGCTCGTTGGTCCAGTAGGTGGCTCGTTGGTCCAGTAGGAGGCTCGTTGGTCCAGTAGGAGGCTTGTTGGTCCAGTAGGAGGCTCGTTGGTCCAGTTAGGTGGCTCGTTGGTCCAGAAGGAGGCTCGTTGGTCCAGTAGGAGGCTCGTTGGTCCAGTAGGAGGCTCGTTGGTCCAGTAGGAGGCTCGTTGGTCCAGTAGGAGGCTCGTTGGTCCAGTAGGTGGCTCGTTGGTCCAGTAGGAGGCTCGTTGATCCAGTAGGAGGCTCGTTGGTCCAGTAGGAGGCTTGTTGGTCCAGAAGGAGGCTCGTTGGTCCAGTAGGAGGCTCGTTGGTCCAGTAGGAGGCTCGTTGGTCCAGTTAGGTGGCTCGTTGGTCCAGAAGGAGGCTCGTTGGTCCAGTAGGAGGCTCGTTGGTCCAGTAGGAGGCTCGTTGGTCCAGTAGGTGGCTCGTTGGTCCAATAGGTGGCTCGTTGATCCAGTAGGAGGCTCGTTGGTCCAGTAGGAGGCTCGTTGGTCCAGTAGGTGGCTCGTTGATCCAGTAGGAGGCTCGTTGGTCCAGTAGGTGGCTCGTTGGTCCAGTAGGTGGCTAGTTGGTCCAGTGGCTGGCTCGTTGGTCCAGTAGGTGGCTCGTTGGTCCAGTAGGTGGCTAGTTGGTCCAGTGGCTAGCATCCCTTCTTCAAATGCAGATCTCGGGTTTAAATCCCGCTTCAGGCAGAAGTTTCTAATACTAACTTCTAATATGGATCAATTCCATCTATCTTCTTGTCTTAGCAATAAATAAGCGGTGTCTTTGGAGTCGTCCCTGCAACGAAGCACTCTAGGCCTAATTCATAGGCGTGCGCAGGAGGGGGCAAGGGGGGGGGCAGTTGCCCCCCCATTAGGATAGGTGTTTTTTTTAGAATGAGGCATTAGATTGGAAAATCATTTTTAGTAGCGTTTTGCTCACAAGTCACAACACAGTAGAAATGTCTATAAATATATTCCTCAAACTTTCACTGTTTCTCCAACTGCCTTGCCCGTTTGGCCCGTAAGGGGCCACAAAAATGATGACGTATGACATAATGGTTCTTATCTTATCTGAAGTCCTTGATTGGACTGACGTTGGAATGAGCTGCCCGGCCGCAACATCATCTTTTGCCCTATCACAAAGATTTTGGCTTTGTGACTGACCACTTTCATCACTTTGTAACAATGATATATCACTGATAAAATTAAACCATTCAACAGACAACCTGTACTTATAATACGCAAACATTAAAAGGGGCACATTTTAAAAAATCGCCTGCGGCGCTTTTTTGTAGGGGGTATACCCCCCACACCCCCCAATTGGCGCCGCCGGGAAGTACTTTGGCCGGGAATTTATAGTGCCCCCCCATTGATCAACCTCTGCGCACGCCTGAGGCCTATAAATTCATAGTTGCTCTGTATCGGCCTTGTTGATTCTGGCACTTGTCCGCAGGTCACTGATTCATATGTTTCATATATTTTTTTTTTTTCGTAGATGTATTTTTCATAAAATTTCCTAAGTATAATAACTTCTAACATTTTAACATAAAATAAAGACAAAAACATAAAGGTTGGCAATTCGGCAAGACAAAATAGTAAATACATATATAACATGAGGAAAAAAAGTTGAAAAAAAACCTCTTCGGATGTTTCATATTAAATTACATGTCGATCTTTGATCGGTTATCGCTCACTCGTCCGATGGTGATCAGAGCCTACAGGGCTCGTTTAGTCGCTTCAAAGTAAAGTCCCCTACTGAAAATCAGTCTTGTTACTGAGTAGGTAGACTCTAAATGTGAATTCATTTTTGTAATTTATTTATTATTTATTTATTTATTTACAGGAGATGGAAGGAATGGGTATATCCGAAGAAAATCTGGAGCGCATGGCCAAGGAGTGTTGGAGCATAACTCCATACGAAGATCGAAAGTTCTACCACCAGGCCGCGTACCGGGCCAACTGTAGGCATAGAGAACAAGACGGCAAGGTAAGCATTGAGACACAACCCCATATTGTGTGCATGTGTGTGTGCTGCAGTGCAGGTGTAAACAACAAGACGGCAAGGTTAGCATTGAGACAGAACCCGAGACATTCTTACTATACTTCATACTTGCCAGCCATCTGAGATCTAAACGTCCGCCAACTTCCCACGCCCCTAAAATCTCTACTCACCAACGAACTCCCTCACTTTATTTTTATTATTTATTTTTATTTATTTATTATTCTAGCCTCACCTTATTTTGGATCCCAGAGTTCCCCACGACCTTGGCGATCTGCATTCGATCTTATTCCACCGACGTCATATCATCATATGACCTGTTCCTTATTCCTCCTTTTATTTTTGAGCTTACCCAACACTGATAAAAATCGTGGCTATTTCAATGATATTATCTCACTTACACAGAGTGTGGCTTTTCTTGAAAATAATTCCATTCAGTTATCCATTTTTTATGATATAATTTTATTTTGACATTATTCTAAAGGCTTCAGACAACATCTAATAACACTTTGTAATGGTTTCAAATTCTTTGTATGTATTACGTATTTTTCTAATAATTGCATTAGTATGCTGTACAGTGCTCGAAATTAGGAATTATAGACAGCAGCCCTTCAGGCTTCTATCTTATAGTTTTTGGCAGCCTGGTTAAGAATTGAATAGCCCGATTTTAATATTTTCGTTTTATTTCGTAATTAACATTTGAAATTACATTTTTTTTTTTTTAATTATTGAGAAGAAAATGTAATTTTTTTCTTTATTGATATGTTATGACAATAATGACATACAATTACAATTTAAAAAATGAGTATGAATTGTATGATCATGATAATTTGCCATGTTATTGCAATTCAGTGATTCAGTGCTGCTTGAGTTGCTTATACAGTAGTGTCATCGTCTATGATGCGCGGTGGCGCATGTGTATAGGCTATGCGGGCGGCAGACAGCACGAAAAATATGTCTTGAAATGTTTCTCACGTTCTAGTCTCATAAGAATAAGATTACTGGTTAGATACATTAAAAACTGTGATAATTTGTTAATATCACACAGTGTATTGTGTGAACACATGCACCGCACTTTTGATTTTAGAAAAAACACTATTTATTATTTAATAATGTGTTTGTATGTGAAATTTAAGACAGCCTGTCAGGTTGCCTAGGTATGTACAAGTGGCAGCCCGAGTACGTTTTGGGCAGCCTCGGGCTGCTGTTAATTTCGAGCACTGATGCATGCTGTATATATCCTTGTGTTCACCAAATGTACGTTGGAAGCAGACAAGTAAATCGTTTTTCTCTCTCCTTAATTTCAGTCGAATTCGTCGCAGACGCCACGGAAAAAAAACGCAAGAAAGATTTTGAAAAGTACTTCAAAAGAAAGTATTCCTCACAAGTTGTTTGATAGATCCAGTGATTCTGAATCAGGCACCTCGACAAACCACACATGTACATTCTCTAAACTAAGCTATAACAATCGAGCACGGAAGTGCCGTCAGAGAAGAATTAGAAACCAAGCATGTAAGCTTAGGCGTAAGTGCTCTAATATGACCAATGGCAATAGAAAGAGATGCAAGAGAGCATGTAAGCGCTTCAAGAGAGGTAACAGCAAGAGAGCATGCAAGCGCTTCAAGAGAGGTAACATCAAGAGACCATGCAAGCGCTGCAAGAGAGGTAACAGCAAGAGACCATGCAAGCGCTTCAAGAGAGATACCAGCGCCTCAAGTGACATATCATCCACAAGCGACATATCCACAAGCGACATATCCACAAGCGACACCTCATCCAAAAGCAGCATCTCATCTAAAAGCACCATCTCATCTAAAAGCACCATCTCATCTAAAAGCACCATTTCATCTAAAAGCAGCATCTCATCTAGTAGCGACATGTCATCCACAAGTGGCATCTCATCTCAAAGCACCATCTCATCTAAAAGCACTATCTCATCTAAAAGCACCATCTTATCTAAAGGCACCATCTCATCTAAAAGCACCATCTTATCTAAACGCAGCATCTCATCTAGAAGCAACATATCATCCAAAAGCAACTTCTAATAAATTACACACCGTGAATCAGAATCCGACAATCAAAGTCAAAGTCTAGGAGAAAGTACGTTAGCCTCCACCCATCAAATACCCATATTTAATTAAAATTTACTTTTATTTAATTTGTGCATTAATGTTCTATTTTATTTACAAGAAGCATGCAAGTTTGTAAAAATGGTTTTTAAAGGGGATGTATTAAATTGTTTGAACATGGTAATAATGTACAGTATGTTAATTTAGTAATAAGTAATCAACATTACATAAATTCTAGACTAAATAGTAAAAGTATGAAAATGAAGTGATTGAGACAAGTCATGTCATACTTTTTGAGATGACAGATGATGACATGATATCAGGATTGCTAACACATTTTCATAAACTGAATGAGCAAGTTTTGAGACGACACGTGACATGAATGATTGATTACTAAATATTCAACCTTCTCATACACAGTGATACACTCATCTCAACCGAGTGTCACTCTTAACCTGACATATCACATTATGATCTAAAGTTCAATCAGCCTTGAGAACCACAGTAGATGAATGCAGTCGGACCCTATTGTACGGACGCTAAAAGCTCCCATAAAAATAAGGTTTACAGAAATCTCGAAAACATTCACCTACGGAAGGCGAAGTGCGGTCAATGACAGAGCACTGAAATGTTACAATGGTGCGGGTCAATGTTTTCTAGATGCCGTTTGAGTGGGGTGGAAAGAGCATGGGCCGAGAGGGAACAACAGATCGAGGCTCCATTCATCCACTATGTTTTCTAACGCTGGTTCTACTGGAGAATTGAGTTTGACGCAAAACAAATTGCAACAGTAGGCTTTGTGGTGTAATTTTCATCGTAAAAATTAGCTCTGTACGCCTAACATATTCAAAATCCGTTAAAATCCACATAGGGTAAGTTTACAAAAATTAGCTTTTAATGGGACACTATAAAATAATGAAAAATTGAATATTTAATAAATATCAACCGATCAACCTGAAGTTTTGCAACTACATGATCTTGATATTACATGGTGGTAGGCCTAATTTTTTTTAATTTTGTGTTTGTTTTGGACACTTTTTTAAGCAAATTCTGTTTTCTTAGTACAATTTCACCAGACTGCAAAAGGGCTTGTACAATTCAGAAAGTAAACAATTAAAAAAAACATTTTGTAAGCTACAGTTAATATAGATGCACATCTATTTAGTGAAAAAAAAATAAAAACTTAAGGGTCTATCAGATTAGGACAGTGGCACTCACAATATATTTCAGGAGGGGCTGCCCAGAACAGGACATAGGCTAATTGTACAAGAAGATGCTCCACAAACAACACAATGGGGGGTTGTGGGGAGGAGGCCTTCCACAATAGTGCCACAGGTAATATTTTGAAAAATCCATATTTTTTAAATGGATTTAATGTGTTTTAGAAGAAGTAAAGGGGCTTAGCTGAAGGAGATACATTACAAACATTACACATACAAAAATGACCTTCTAATTAATAAAATTTCACCTACATGAGTGTTTCCTAACTAAGTAAATAAAGAAATAACAAATAAGGTAATAGGCTACGTAAAAGCAGTTCACTTTTGCGTGAATTTAAAAATTAAACCTAGATGATTGTCAAGAGTATAATCAAAGCTGGGATTTTGGGGGGTCTCAAGCCCCCCTCCCCCCCTGGATAGGCCATTGAAAAAGGGTATTGTCAAAAAATCTTAAATCAACGAACAATTCTTTAATGTACATAAAATTAAATGGAATAGGTTACACATGGAAGTGACCACCTACAAACGCGCCGCCTACTTCACTTCACTTCGTCCTCCTGCGGCTGTCTGTTTGCGAACATGTTAGCCAGAGCCGTCGCGTCCGGGGCGACCCGCGGCCTAAGCTTGTTTCTCAGTTCGGCCAGCGTGATGAGAACGGCCTCCTCCGTGCGGATAGTCCGCGAGCCCTGGTGCGGACACGTGTTGACGTACCGGTCGAACAGCAGCGCTGGGTCGGACGAGAGCGGTTCCTTGTCGGCCTCGACGGCTGCCTCGAGGCCGTGCAGGCCGCCGAACACGACGAGCGCGTGGTCGTAATCGGCCGGCTCGAGTCTGTCCACGACGTCGCCGCGGTCCGACGTTCCGATGGTCAGGTCGTATCCCGACGCGTGGGGCGACCGCGAGAACACCTCGCCGAGCGTGTTGGCCACGCGGACGCGGTAGCCCCAGTAGCCCGACGCGAGTCTCGCGTGACCGGGCGACGAGACTCGTCCCAACACGTTCTTGCGGTCGGTCGCGCCGCGCTCGTCAAGCTCAACAGTCACGCGGATGCCGGGCTTCAGGTCGCGCTTCACGAAGCACTCCTTGCGCAGGCCGACGTTGACATAGGAACCCTTGGTCGACGGCCGGTTCATGATGACGCCCTCGCGGTAGCGGCTGTCGTCCTCTTGCTTGAGGTGGTGCGGGGCGACCAGCGGACTTATCAGACCCACCTGCGGGAGATACAAGCATACACTCGTAACGTGGAACACGTAATGTGTTTTTTCTTTCAATCTATTTATTTTTGTCATATTAGGCCTACTACAATTCTTGTAAGTAGGCCTAGTGGACTTGTGTTGTTGAAGGGGAAGTATTTTGTAATTGGTTGTCAACTTGTTATTTGTATTCTTGGATGTGTGTAAAATGTATGACAATAGCAAGCTTGGTAATAAAGAGCTAAGCTACTACTACGTCTTTGCGGTGGGTCAAGACATTGTATGGCCATTTTACAGACACGGCTTATTAATTTAAAACTCGAGCCCAGGTAACAATAGGCCTACCTACCTTACTAACAAATATTCAGCTTGGTCTTCTCCTCAAAGAACAAGCTGACATAATTTCATAAGTGCTATGACAATAGTGTACTTTTGCTAAGTAGCCTACCAATATTGGAAAGATTATAGTTTTTTTTTATTAGTAATTAAGACTAGTTTTGAGGAAATATTCATGGTCTTCTCAAGGCAGTAAGCTGACTTAATTTCAGGATGTGCCATGACAAATAATTGTAAAAGTGTAGACCTATTTTTCTAAGCACCAATATCAGAAAGATCCTAGTTTTTTATATTAAGGCTGGTTTTGATAACGTAGCACAATTTCTAGTTTTTTGTAGGCCTATAACCTGTAAAATAGTGTGGAATTACCCATTTACTAAACTGAGAGCTTAGACTTGCATACCTTAGATAAGTCCGGGTGGAGAGGGAACAGATGCTTCCGCAGGTACTGAGGACACTCGAGAAACTGCAAGATCCTCGCTAACTGGATGCAGCAGTGCCGAGACAGAACACCGTTAAACATCTCGTCGCATTGCTCGTGGGCACCAACTTCTCCAAGGTCGTCAAACACAATAACCTGAACAAAATTTTGCATACATTAGGTAGGTAAATGTAAATTCGAACGTTCCCACAGGAGTTGCCCCATTTCTGTCTATCCCGAAAGTTTCTCATTCAACCTTGTTCGGGGATAAGAAATCAGGGTCGTAAAGAACCTCGGGAAGTAGTGCCAGGATGGTTTCCCTCCTAGATGAGCACGCATTCTCGACGTCACAAAGAAGACAGTCACAGGCTAGACCTCAACCGTCGACATTGTGAACGGGATCGGGATCGCAATCATAGGCCTACAATTTTCCCAATACAAATCATTACGACATTTACGATTTAGCTGTGAACATAAGAACCATGAAAGTTAGCTCTTTCATGATTTCTGGATTGCGATTGCGATCCCAATACCGACAACTGTGGGTACGACTAGAAGCGGTTCACGTGTGTCGAGTCCAAGAAAAGTGGCACGTATTCTACTTTCTTATCTAGGCTAGGTCTAGGCCTAAACCATACCACATTATTTGAACCTGACATAAAGCGATGCACAACTTGCGGATTGGCCTAGGTCTAGGTCTAGAAGGCTAGGGTCCTGGGCTAGGGCCTAGCTAGGCCTAGGCTAATTTACAGGTCTATTTACCTCATCCACGCGATAAATGGATGCTGCACGAGCAATCTGTCCTGCTAGATACGAGCGTAGTTCCAAAGTCTGAGCATTTTCTAAAATCGATCCTGGAACAGCGATTGATAATGTAGAAAGATTTCGTACAACTGCGTCTGTGGAACTTTGGATGAATTTCGTGTCTGCAGAGTCTTCATTTTTGACAAGTTTTTTTAATTCCTCCGACTTTGCTACAAGCTTTTCTTTCTTTAGCGCTCTTATAACTTTTTTCGTTATATTTTTAGACTTATGCACATTTTTGGGACCCATTTCCCTGTTTCTGATTGCTTTAAAAGCTTACCACGATTATCACGTTTTCACTAACATAACCTCACTTTGTCACCGATGGGTTTATTTATCTTTTCCACTGCCTTGTAAACATTTGCGTTTCGACCGTGGCTGTGACGGGTGACGGTTACAGATTTCAACAGCGCGAAAATCAAATTATCACTAGAGAGCTTAATCATTGGGTTTAGACCTTAATATTATATTTTTAATATCACTCTCTAGCTCTAATTATTACGATTATAAAAAAAGAGCAGCGTTCATATATTATGATTGTACCACGTACTACATACAATCAGATCATGGATTTATAATAGTACCTACGGTACAACCATGGTAAATACGAAAGTAATAATTAATATTCATATGTTTCGTATTTGAAATATCGATCTTTGATTGGTTATCGCTCACTCGTCGATAGTGTTCGAAGCCTACAGGGTTGGTTTAATCACTTTAAATTAAAGTCCCCCACTGCAAATCAGTTTAGCTACTGAGTGGGTAGACTCTAAATGTGAATTTATTTTAATTTTTATGTATCTACTATATTACTGCTGTTCTGAATCGGCCTTGTTGATTCTGACATTTGTCCGCAGGTGTTCGCACTGTCCAATCACTGATTCATATGTTTCGTATTTGAAATATCGATCTTTGATTGGTTATCGCTCACTCGTCGATGGTTTTTCGAGCCTACAGGTTAGGTTTAGTTACTTTAAATTAAAGTCCCCCACTGAAAATCAGTTTCCTTACTGAGTGGGTAGACTCTAAATGTGAATTTATTTATTTTATTTATTTACCATAGCAATAATTTAATTTTTAAATGGCTAAGTTTTGCACAATCTAATGTAAATGAAGAATGAAGTTTTGCTTCAAACTTTATTTTGAAAGATAAAGCAATTGAGTTGGCTACCAACCGATAGTTTGTCCGTTAATTATTCCATGTACAAAAATACAAAAAGGATCATATATTATTGAAATAAGTACGTACCAGACATGGCATGCAAGTAGAGCCGTGAAAAATACTCAAATATTTTTATTTTAGAATTTAGATACAAAATAAATGTACGCTATTTCAGATAAAAAAATAAAAAAAAATACAATATACATTTCGAGACTTGCATTTTCGATACAAAATACATTTGTATTTGTAAAAATATTCAAAATAAAATACATTTGACTATGCTATAATGATATCTCGGGAAACAAGGAACGACCTCCACGATAGGAACACAATTTTGGATTTTGGCATTAGCAAAAATTAAATTAGTGTTTTCCACTGAAATATTCTGTAGGGTGTGCTAGCAACAGTTACCGCATGTACATGAACATGCACAGGTTATACAGGTGGTCACAATCCGTATAATACAAGCAAGATTGGATAATGTATTTTTTTAAGAAAAGTATTTTGTGAAACACATGATATTTGAACCTCGGGTATTTTCGGTACAAAATACATTTCTATTAGAAAAAATATCTAAAATAAAATACAATTCACTATGCTTTAATGATATCGTTGGAAAACAAGGAACGACCTCCACGATAGGAACACAATTTTGGATTTTGTCCTTAGCAAAAATTAAATTAGTGCTTTCCACAGAAACATTCTGTAGGGTGTGCTAGCAACAGTTACTGCATGTACATGAACATGCACAGGTTATACAGGTGGTCACAATCCGTAGAATACAAGCAATATTGGAAAATGTATTTTTTAAGAAAAGTATTTTGTAAAACACATGATACTTGAAGCTCGGGTATTTTCGGTACAAAATACGAACTGCAAATATATTTTCAATACTGCCCAGCTTTGCATGCAAACATGTGTTATCACTTATCAGTGAAAATGAGCTAATAATACGCATGCAAGTTAGGGCTGGAAAGACACATAAGGAAGTCGCCATACGAGTGTGGAATGTGAGACTATGAATGAAGTACGCATTGTTTGGCGTTGTTGATGACTCGGGGAACTTTAATTGGATCTCGAAGATAATGACTTTCCGCCGCCGACAAAAACACAGCTCATCTTTGTCAAGGGGGGCGAGGGGGCCTGGCCCCGGGCGGCACTATTGTCCGCGCGCGTAGGGGTCACAGCTCGTATACCGGTTGACTGGCGAGACAATAGATGCCTTGGGCGCCAGGATTGTCCCTGAAGCTCTTTTGATTATAATAACGTATTAGTTTATCGTTATTTTCATTACTACAACTTACTAAGGCTTTTATTACCTTTAGATGATTGAATCAACAGGAACTTTGTGTCATACGAAAATAATCCTAATACAAACCGAGATGCGAACGCGAAACCTTTCAGTTAAAGAAATGTTACCAACGAATTCACTGAGTTCCCACGTGACGTCACAGCGGCCATGATTGCGACACAATTGATGAGGACCAATCCTAGATCATTGCCGAATATTATTCAAATTTACTAAATAAGCATAATTTAGAATTTAAAAGGTAAATATAAGTAATAAAACATCACAGATTACCATACCAATTTTATATCAAAAACAGGCTGAATTTTCTGTGTACAATATACTTGAATTTCTTTCTCCATGGCAACGTCAAAGTTTGGTCACCATGCGACAGATGTGGCGTAGAGGCCTACGTGCAACCTATGAATTGTCATCGGATGTTCTTATATAAACGGTTCGTAAATCTAGTGGGTTCGAGTCTAAACGTGGTTTTAATTAATTAACTTCGTTAAGCTCCGATTTAGAAAGCTGGGTTTGGTAACTAACGTTTCAAAAACATGACGTTCAAAATGCATGGCAGTCGCCATGTTTGTTTGTAGCGAATCTCCGATTACACTGATGCCATTTCTGATGCCATAGTCGTCTCCTAATACCTGGAGGCGCCCGTTGTTGCCAGCTAACAGTCATGCATTGTATTTCCCATATAGAAGGCTTTTTAAAAATTAATTGTTAATTTTGAAAAATAGCTTCCCATACATTGTAATATAAAATAAAATAAATTCTTCAGCATGCCATACAAAAACAATAACACGTTATTTGTATTTTAAATACTTGTTATGATTGATAACAAACATGCTATTTTTAAACTCAGAAACAAACCGCTGCTGGTACAACGTAAACTTATCCATTTTGTTGCACATGTATTTATTATTAAGTAAAATTCGCATTACGAAATAAAACGAAACTGTAGTTATACCCCTAAAAATGATAATTGTTGACGAGGCGTCGTGTTAGCATGCTAATTATGCGAACGCGATTTGGAGCTTTAACCACGTAATCCACGAAATATCTGTGTATTCGCGAAATAAGACCGAAATAACGAAAATGTGTTACATATTTGCCAAAAATAAGTGTTAGTGTAAGAAAAAAACGTGCAGAAGAACTTAAAATATAAAGGAAACATACAGGAATTACTATTTATACACACGAATGACTTGTCTTTATTTCTATAATATTCCTAAATTCATTATATAACGTTTTTTTGCTTGTTTTGTACTTTGTAAAACGCGAAATTTACATTTTGAAAACGAAATTTGGGAAAAAATAAAACCATTTCTGTAAGGCTCGAAAATAATGCATCGTACTTACTGTGCAATTAGTTGTAAGAAGTATGTGGTGATTATGTCATCACAACAGGTAACTCAAATCTGAAACTCATTTTGAAATTGTTTTTGTCAGTGAGCGGGATGACATGAGCCGTAGTTAGGCCTACATTTGCCACAACAAGTTCACCCATCAGTGGCAATTTGTCCCCGGAAACAAAGTAAGACCTCATTAAGAGTTTATGTAGCTACAATTACTTTTTCATTAGGCATGTTTATCTCTACAATCACGGCATGTTTCAATTAAGAGGGCATGGGACAGCCTTTTATGACATGCGATTGCGCGTGTCTTCAAGCTGTATCACTGCTTATAAGAACTGAGCATGCATGAACGAATAAATTATTGCTATAATATGGTTGGGACGATACGAAAACGGGTTTTGTATTTTATTACCAGTTCAAAGAACCTGCGATGTAAAACTATTTTATTCCTCATAAACAATATTATTATAAAACACGGTTTGTACTCTTTGTTTCGAATAATTCCTAAAGAAAGGGAAATATAAAATACTTCTGCTAAATGAGGAATGATCCCTCCCTCTTCCCAACTGTACTATAGCGACAAAGAGCGGCAGTTTGACAGGTGCTTCATTCTGTAGAGGCTGTAATACTAGCTACTCTGACAAGGTAGAACAAAAACAATTAATACAAAAAGCAAAATCTTCCAAAACTTTAGGCATTTGGCATTATTATTATTATTATTATTATTATTATTATTATTATTATTATTATTATTATTATTATTATTATTATTATTATTATTATTATTATTATAATAATTATTATTATTATTATTATTATTATTATTATAATAATTATTATTAGTATTATAATTATTTTTATTTTTATTATTATTATTATTATTATTATTATTATTATTATTATTATTATTATTATTATTATTTGTATTATTATTTTACTGTGGTCAATACAAAGCAATGTTATAAAACTTAAGCCTGAATTACAAACAAATAAATAATTTACTCTCACTGTACCGTGACTCACTGTTGGTCAGTTGACGGCAATCTTTGAAGTGGTTTGTTCCCACTCAGACCTAGTTCACATTACTGACATATTACGCGGGTAGGTGAAATTACGTGGGTAATTTCTGTGTGTGAACGCTTGAAAGTTGCTACGCTGGTACGAAATCTTACTCGGGTAATTTACGCGGGTAGCCAGGTTAACCGTCGTAAAATTTTGTCGTGTAAACGCACGCAAGTTGCTTACCCTGGTAATTGTATAACCTCACTTTTTGTGATTTTCTTTTCTCGCGTCTTGAAGAAGTCGGAATGGCCACAAACTTTGGTAACGATGACAGCTCAAGTGCCTCATCCAATTAATGCACTAAAATCTGTATTATTACCGTGACCTAAACTGTCAGTTTGGCAAAGTGGAATTTTAAGGTTATGTGGACTGTTTATGTTTGTTCTTCAGCACTAACGTAGGCGCACCTGTTGGAAGGTAGATGAACTACTTCGGTACGATGGTAACTGTTGTGTCGTGTGAACGCTCATGACTTACCATGGTATTATTACCCACGTATCAACTGCAGTAATGAGAACGAGGTCTCAGTAGACGGGTCATATAGACGCTAACAATGTGTTGCTTCTCTTCCTCACTTGTCTCAGAAAAAGGAAATATTCAAATCTCGTTCTTTACGAGTGTATTCGTCTTATTTTCGGTGATTCAGTGTGACCGATAGGGCGTGCCTATAGTAATGCAGTAATTTAAGAATGTTTGCTATCTCTGCGATACACCTAAACCATTTACACTAATGAGAGATTTTCATTTAATTATAATTGAACCAATTACTTTAGAAAACTGTATACCGACGAGCGCTGGAGATTTAGCATTCCTATTGGCTGGCAGGGATAAAACGGTCTCACACCCACTCATGATCGTCAGAGTAGATCCGGTGATCGGTGCTAAAGTAGTCGTACAGCAACTACGGGAACGCTTTCGTCATCAATCAATGACGTGTTTACGGTCTCGGCCAACCTGAGCAGGTATTTCAATTAGCCACGGCCGCTGGTTGGCTGACGCTAACCCACCCGTGACGGAAAAATTACCGAAGATGTTGTACGACGACTATAGCTGATAGCACACGAGATTCCCATTCGAGAGCTCGCGGGTTCGATTCCCTTCACCTTATTTTATCATTTTTGGTAATTCCTTGCCATACGGAACTGTTTCTCATTATCATTATGGGCGCTTGTATGTATTGCTTAAAAGAGCGAAAGGTAGTCTCTACGTCAAAAACCCCAGACAATTTTCATTATTTAATTATATCTCAAGATTGCAACAAGAAATCGAAAATCTAAATGAACAGTGCACTGTGTTTTGGTAACCCCTACAGACTGAATGAATTATAACCATTACCGTAGTTATTTTGATTGTTAATTCGATAACTAGTAATAAAATTAATTATTGATAAAGAAACATACTGATTACAATGTAAGACACAACTTAGAGCATTCAAAATGGAGAGCTTACTAAACCACAGTTGCACTGTTGTATCAGATTTTCGATTTCGAAGCCCATTCTTGTGATATAATTTATAAATTAAAATTGTCTGCGGTTTTTGACGTAGAGGTATCCTTCCCTATTAATAACAATACTTTTTAGTAGGAATACTCGTTATAGGGTGCACACCAGCTTTACCTGATGTGCCCCTCTACAGGTGATTAACTATAGGTTATTAGCGTATTCGGATAGCTGGGAAAAGGAATGTCCGAAAGCTACCAGAAGGACTCAATCCCAGCATTCGATTTTACGACTGAGGAAAACCTGGGTAAAAACCTTCAGTCAGGACTGCCGGTGGCCGGAATCGAATCGGCGACCTCCCGAATTGAAGTCGTCGAATTAAGTTCGTGGATATGTACGCGCTCGCGTATCAACGCGTCATACAGAGCGTTTTCCTAGTTAAGTAAATATTGTTTAATTGTGCAAGTTACTTTATTCAAAGACCTACAGACAGACGCTTATGTTACAGAACTTGAAGCGTGGCGCTAGGAAGATTGTGGGGGGGGGGCACCAGCACATACAACTGTTTGATTTTTTAGGATAAACATGATCGCCCCCATCCCCGCCCCCTCCCTCTTTATATCAGCCACTGATGCACACTGGATATACACTTCTGTCACAGATAACGGAGTCTATTAGTTATCTGTGCTTCTTTGCTCCAAGTCAGAGAAGTAAAAACACAGTAAAACGAAGGAGACGTTGTATACATCTGCTAATTAGCTCAAACATCTCATGTTACCATTATGTTCGCCCCATTTTCTTTAATAATAATTCCATTACTTTTATTTAGCTATTTGTATATCCTATTCGGTTGTAACACTGATTTATAAAGTAGGACAAATAAATACAACTACTGTACAGTTAATAATGAAATAATTATAAAATAGCAAAGATTACAAAATATCAAAACAACTACATATATATATATATATACATATATATATATATATATATATATATATATATATATATATATATATATATACTATCAGTTTAACTGTCAGTCAAACAAATCAGTTTATTTTTTTCTCTTGTATAGAATACACGTATTGCATCCTCCCTTTACTTTATTAATCACACTTATTCTCACTCGATACTCAATCCTCACTTTCGTTGACGTACTCCACTAAAAATAATACACAAATCTTTACGATCGAAAGAACCCGATCATTATCGACTACGCACGAATCATCCATTTGCTTCGGTTGCTCATCGTCTCGATCCTCCTCGCTGCGAGCACCACAGCTGGTCGGCCTTGCAGGTGGAGGTCACATCGCTTGACCTGCGTTATTAAGGGGGGCGGGGCCACGTGCAACGGCTCGTGACGTGTTGCAGTGGCGGACACAGCCCACACCACCGGCATCCCTTTGTTTGTTTGTTTGTTTGTTTTTTGTTTGTTTGTTTGTTGGCGTGTGTACTTATTTGACGTCTGTGGTATTCTTTGTTTGTTGTTTATTTGTTTGTCTTTTGTATGTTTGTCTGTTTGTTTGTTTGTTTGTTTGTTGGTGTGTGTACTTGTTTGATGTTTGTAGGGTTCTTTGATTGTTTGTTTGTTTATTTTTTTGTTTGTTTGATTAAAATTGTTTGTTTGTGTTTTCTGCCTGTCTGTCTTTCTGATTGAATGTTTGTTTATTTTATTTGCTTGATAATAATAATAATTCATTGCAATTAGTTACAAAATATATGTTTTATAATTTGTTTTAATTATTATTACATATTATAATTACTGTGTTGATATTTGAGAAAAATATAAAAGACGCCGTCCGCATATGCTTACTTAGAAATAATAATATAACACGTTCATATCCCCCAGGCCCCAACAAAGGTTACGAAAATAATGATATGTGCCAGATATAACATCTCTCAAATTGTTTTTCGAGCACTTGTGAAACACATAACATTTGCAATATTTCGCGCAACCTGTGAATAGGACTCTGCCATATCAACCACCTTATACATTTTTATGCCAAGGTATATACATATATACAATGCTCACAGAATAATAATTTAAATCATCAACACAAAATTTCATAATGTGCACTTGGCCATCTCTTACAAAAGGGAATCTTAATTATCTTCATTGTGACGTCATAATGATTGATAGGTGTAGACTCGACAGTTTGACGTGCAGCACGCCACTGGCCGGTACATGGCCGTGCTCCGCCACTGGAAGGCGGGACGCCCACACGACAAGCCAACAAATAAACATAAATCGTGTAATTACCGACCTGGCGTGTTATTAGGATGCGCAGAGCGCAGAGCATAGGCCACTCAGTTCCCACAGTCTTGACCCGCCGGTGTACGGAGGCCTTAACCACGGGCCTTTAACTACAGGGTTTTAACTAGGGGTTTTAACTAGGGGCTTTAACTAGGGGTTGCACTTTACGGGGCTTGAACTACGAGCATAGGCCACGCGGTTCCCACAGTCTTGACCTGCCGGTGCACGGAGGCCTTCAACTACAGGGTTTTAACTAGGGGCTAATTAACTGCGAGCCTTCAACTACAGGATTTCAACTGGAGATTTTAGCTTTGGGACTAATTAATGTGAGGCTTTAACTGAGGGACTTTAACTTTAACTGGTGGTGCATGCAGCATGAGCATGGAGTTTCTATACTGTTATGCAATTCGCGTTTGACTAGCATTCCAGGAAGGGTTTTAATATGAATACTCCGAACTGTGTTTTTTTTTTGGGGGGGGGGGGGTTTAATTATGGGCTGTTGCATGAAGGTTTCATCAGGGGGGAGGGGGGAAGGCCTAATTGCGGATCTATAATTTTGGATTTGAAGGGTGGGGTTTTCACTGTCGGACATTAGCTGTGAACCATCAACAGGGTCAGCAATGTAGTAGTAGCGTGGTACTGGTACCGCTAGGGAATCATCAGGTGATAACTTTATTATTAGTAGGAATTAATTCTCGCACTAATTGGTGTTAGCTGTTTCAGGTTTTATCTGTTTGACTCTAACTACTATATGACTTTAAGTACAAGGCATTATCTATACAATGTAGTCAACAGTCATGGTTTTACACCTGACTCTTAAAGTTAAACTTTGATAATATAATGTGTTGAATTGATTTTCTCATTCTACCTGATGAAGCCCATCATTATTCACTATTCAGATTTAATGACTTTGAAGAATGATCCTTATCCTATTTCTATATTCTAAATCGTGTATAATATTGTAAATTGTTAAATAATTTTGATGTTGCTAAAAGACACCGATACACTTATGTTCAATTTGCCCTGCTCTAAATTTTGTAATTGCCAATTTACCCCTGAACGGAGTAATGGTAAATCATGATGCCCTACTACTTTTTGTTACATAAATTGGTTGTATAATATCAAAATATTAACGTGAGTCACGATATACAAGTTACCTGCCTAGCTGTTAAACGCTTCTACGTTTTCCTTCCATCTGAGTGAAATCACGACGTCCCATCGCTTCTTGCCTCCAACCATCACCTCGGTCACCTCCTCCGCCTCTATCTCGGTGTGAACGAACTATATTTGCTGAGTTATGTCTACCCCTAGCGGGGCAGCATCGTTAATGTGTTGTTTTATGGCCCAAGAACCAACAATACATAAGAATAACGATGAAGATTATGACTTAATCGGGTATTGACAGGTATATACGAGAACTCTCCACGAGCCCATGAGTGTATGTACATAAACCATATGGTCCATAAATAATAATTTTTGTAGGAATACCCGTTCTAGGGTGCACACCAGCTTTACCTGATGTGCCCCTCTTCAGGTGACTAACTAGGTTATTAGGGTGTTTGGATAGTTGGGAAGAATTGTCTGAGGGCTGATAATATGACTCAATCCCAGCATTCGCTTTTACGACTGAAGAAAACGTCGGAAAAAACCTTCAGTCAGGACTGCCGGTGGCCGGAATCGAACCGGCGACCTCCCGAATTAGAGTCTCGCTTCTTACCGCTGAGCCACTTCTATCGGTCATAAACCATAGGCAGGGCCGTAACTATAGGGGTTGGTAGCCCGGGTACATAACCGGGTAAAAAATCGGCATTTTGACTTGCTAATACTACCGTTATATGTCACACCAGTAACAAATGTTGCCTAAAACTAGTTAAAACACTACAACCACATTATAAGAATCAAACAATTTCCTGGGGCTATGCGCCCCAGATCCGCATTGGCTGGGGGCCGCCACCCCCAGACCCTCCATTGTACTTTGCCCAATCATACCGGGTGATTTTATACCCTACGGCCCTGACCATAGGGTAAATTACCAGCACTCCAGCACATGCGTATTCTAGTGGTCAAGTCTATAACATTCTTCACGTGTGATCACGTTAGTCGCCATATCCACGGTGAACAAGGATCACCACAATGTCCATTCCTAGATTCACATTCAAAACCGCTCATGTGACACTTAGGTCCGTATTCAGAATCGTCCCCTACACTTAGAGGCGCCCGTTGTAGCCAGGCAACAGTTTCATGCTTATTAGTTCCCAAAAATCAAATCCTTACCAACAACGGGCGCCCCTAGGGTAGGGGACTACTATGAATTCCAACCCTAATCCAAAATTGTCCGTCTATCGCCCCAATCCCAACGCAATCACACTCTTATATAGAAACTTATCTTAGATACTTACATAAGAATATCCTTTCTAACAAAAAAAAGGATTAATTAAGTATTGATGAACATTGTTAATGTGCAGCTGCTGTAGGGATAGATTTGGAAACTTGATGAACTGGGTATAATCGCCGACTTAACCTGTCTAATGCGTTAGAGACATTTTCGTATTCGAATTAAGAACTGGTCCACGAACATGCTAATCCACCATTAGTTTTATTGTGTGTGTGTTGACTTAAATATTAATTATTTAAAGGACAACTTCCTACACGTCTTCTAGAAATACTAACAGAAACGTCACCTTTCGAATGCTCTCTGTATTGGATACGTGGACTATGTGCCAGTGGTTCCCGAACTGTGGCCCGCAAAGATGATGATATTTGGATTTTTGCAACGGTGCTAATCGAGACGATGTGTGGGTGGAAAAACACCACATGACATCCATACCCAAGCCAGAATTCGAACCTGGAACACAGAGATCGCGGATGTGTGGCCTGCAAAGTCTTGGTAAGATTGTAATTGCTTATTGTAGACTTCGCCTGACAATTGAAAGACCTTGGTTCGAATCACAGAAAGGTTTGTTTCTCATGTTTGATCCTTCCACGCGAAAATTCCACTAATAGTTATGCTATTAGTAGAAGACAATACGTATTCGGCATGTTTTTAATTATTTGTAGACTGGGATAATATGAATGTGAGTTAACCTTTCACCTTGGGTGATAAATGTATGTTGTTCTTGGCCCACAAACTGCTTGGAATGAACCAGCAAGGCAAATATTACCGGAGTCATTTGTGGAAAGTAATCCATCATGTTCTAACCCAAGGGGACGACCAAAAGAAATGTTACCCAAACACGAGTGTTATTGATATTGTATTCTAATGTAATGACATGTATTAGTGTACACCACAATCATTACACCATAGTAGACGTTTCTCTCTCTCTCTCTCTCTCTCTCTCTCTCTCTCTCTCTCTCTCTCTCTCTCTCTCTCTCTCTCGCTCTCTCTCTCTCTCTCTCTCTCTCTCTCTCTCTCTTTTTGTAATTACCTTTTGTATTTTGCATTTTTTAATTTTAATTTTCTATTTCGTATTCTGCATAATGAATTTTGTTTTTTGTATTTTTATAACTTTACTGTGGTTTAATGGAAGATAAGGCCTCACTTGGCCTTAATCCGCGCCATAAATAAAAGATCTTAATTAATCAATCAATCAATCAATCTCTCTCTGACACCCTCCAACCCGAAATAAGAGGAGAGTAAATGTAATGTAATGTAATGTAATTACTTTCCTAACCTTACCTATCCTAAAATAACCTAACCTAACCTAACCTAACCCTAAAGTAACAACACAGACACTAACTACACAACAACGTAAATATGCTTACGCAATAATCAAGGCCAATAGTAACAACTTAACTATCTATTTTTCTAGTTCCGACCATCTAAATCAAATGTGTGAATTGGGGATAATTAACGTCCTTGCGTTGGATAGATTGAAATTCATAACACAGCGGGCGTGACTATTGACGCTTTGCACTTTACTGTAAGTGGAAGATGGATAGATGGATAGATAATGGTCTTTATTGAAGGCGGGATTAAGGTCAGCAAGGCCTTATCTTCCATCCAACCTTTTAACAAATAAAACATTTTGATACAAACAATAAACAATAGACAGTAGTACAATAATATTAATAATATAAGGATTAGTGTACGAATATTAAACTCTTAATACATATACTAAAATACAAACTCATAATGAAAAACAAAAAATTAATTGCAATTAAGGTTAACCATTCATTCGAAAACTGCATTATAGTTAAAATTAAAGTTAGCATTGACATTATAGTATATATAATAACGCAGTAACTATTAAATCAGTGTCTACGATGTAAGAGTGACAGGAATCTGTTGCTGTTCCTTGAATCAGAGTGAATGAGTGCAAAGGGATAGTAGATAAGGATCTGAAAACAGTTTACAAAAAAGCATAATGTTATAATATTACCAAAGAAGAAGTGAAGGTTAAATGACACCTAAAACTGAAAGGATCTCCAATTCCAACCCCTTAAGGACCGAAGGTGGTCACCCCATAAAGTAGACCACTAATGAAATACTTTCGTGTCACAGCATGACTCTTGCGTTGTGTTGAGGCTTGAAGTCTACCTATTAAAAACTTCCCTTATAAGGATATTTAGCTGAAATTTACAACATCCACTACAGTAAGTGTGCTTTTCAATTATCCTTAAAAAAAAAAAACTGGTCACCGTAGGTGGTCACCCCATAAAGAAGGCTACTAATGAAATATTTTGTGTGACAGAATGACTCTTGCGTAAAGTCTACCCATTAAAAACTTCACTTATAACGATATCTAGCTGAAATTCACAACATCCACAACACTAAGTGTGCTTTTCAATTATAAAAAAAAAAAAAACAGTTTTGCCCGTAGGTGGTCACCCCATAAAGAAGGCCACTTTATTAAAAATTTCCGTGTGACAGCATGACTCTTGCGTTGTGTTGAGACTTTAAGTCTACCTATTCTAAACTTCACTTATAAGAATATTTGGCTGAAACTCACAACATCCACTTCAGTAAGTGTGCTTTTCAATATTATCTATAAAAAAAAAAAAAAACAGTGGTCACCGTAGGTGGTCACCCCATAAAGTTAGCCACTAATGAAATATTTCCGTGTGACAGCATGACTCTTGCGTTGTGTTGAGGCTTTAATTCTACCGTTTCAAAACTCCACTTATTACAAAATTTAGCTGAAACTTAAAATATCCACTAAAATAAGTGTGCTTTTCAATTATCTTAAAAAACAAACGGTGGCCACCGTAGGTGGTCACCCCATAAAGTAGGCCACCTTATTAAAAATTTCCGTGTGACAAGATGACTCTTGCGTTGTGTTGAGGCTACAAGTCTACCCATTAAAAACTTCACTTAATCCAATATTTTGCTGAAATTCAAGACATCTACTACAGTAAGTGTGCTTTTCAATTATCTAAACAAAAAAACAGTTTTGCCCGTAGGTGGTCACCCCATATAGCACGCCACTAATAAAATATATTCGTATGTCAGCATGACTCTTGCGTTGTGTTGAGGCTTAAAGTCTACCCATTAAAAACTTAACTTATAAGAATATATGGCAGAAATTCACAACATCCACTACAGTAAGTGTGCTTTTCAATTATTTAAAACACAAACAGTGGCCACCGTTGGTGGTCACCCCATAAAGTAGGCCACTTTATTAAAAATTTTCGTGTGACAGCATGACTTGCGTTATGTTGAGACTTTAAGTATACCTATTCCAAGCTTCACTTATAACAATATTTTGCTGAAACTCACAAAATCCGCTACAGTAAGTGTGCTTTTCAATTTTCTTAAAACAAAAACAGTGGTCACCGTAGGTGGTCACCCCATATAGCACGCCACTAATGAAATATTTCCGTGTGACAGCATGACTCTTGCGTTGTGTTGAGGTTTAAAGTCTACCCATTAAAAACTTCACTTAACACAATATTTGGCTAAAATTCACAACATCTACTACAGTAAGTAAGCTTTTCAATTATCTAAACAAAAGAACAGTGGTCACGGTAGGTGGTCACCCCATAAAGTTAGCCAATAATGAAATATATTCGTATGACAGCATGACTCTTGCGTTTTGTTGAGGCTTTATGTCTACCTTTTCAAAACTTCACATATAAAAATATTTGGCTGACTCTCACAACTTATTCTTCAATAAGTGTGCTTTTCGATTATCTTAAAAAAAAAAAAAACAGTTTTCACTGATGGTGGTCTCCCAATAGGGTTGGCCACTTTATTAAAAATTTCCGTGGGACAGCATGACTCTTGCTTTGTGTTGAGGCTTAAATTCTACCGTTTCAAAACTCCACTTAATACAATATTTGGCTAAAACTCACAACACCCACTATAATAAGTGTGCTCTTCAATTATCTTAAAAAACAAACGGTGGCCACCGTAGTTGGTCACCCCATAAAGTAGGCAATTTTTCTAAAAATTTCCGTGTGACAGCATGACTCTGCGTTGTGTTGAGGTTTAATGTCTACCCATTAAAAACTTCACTTAACACAATATTTGGCTAAAATTCACAACATCTACTACAGTAAGTGCGCTTTTCAATTATCTAAACAAAAAAACAGTGGTCACCGTAGGTGGTCACCCCATAAAGTTAGCCAACAATGAAATATTTCCGTGTGACAGCATGACTCTTGCGTTGTGTTGAGGCTTAAATTCAACCGTTTCAAAACTCCACTTATTACAATTTTTGTCTGAAACTTACAACATCAACAAAAATAAGTGTGCTTTTCAATTATCTTAAAAAACAAACGGTGGCCACCGTAGGTAGTCACCCCATAAAGTAGGCCATTTTATTAAAAATTTCCGTGTGACAAGATGACTCTTGCGTTGGGTTGAGGCTACAAGTCTACCCATTAAAAACTTCACTTTACACAATATTTGGCTAAAATTCACAACATCTACTACAGTGAGTGTACTTTTCAATTATCCAAACACAAAAACAGTGGTCACCGTAGGTGGTCACCCCATAAAGCACGCCACTAATAAAATATATTCGTATGTCAGCATGACTCTTGCGTTGTGTTGAGGCTTTAAGTCTACCGTTTAAAAACTTCACATATAACAATACTGGACTGACTCTCACAACATCCACTACAGTAAGTGTGCTTTTCGATTATCTAAAAAAACAAACAGTGGCCACCGTTGGTTGTTACCCCTTAATGTAGGCCACTTAATGAAATGTGTTCATGTGACCGCATGACTCTTGCGTTGTGTTTAGGCTTAAAGTCTTCCCATTTAAAACTTAACTTTACACAATATTTGGCTATAATTCACAACATCTACTACGGAAAGTGTGCTTATCAATTATCTCAACAAAAAAACAGTGGTCACCGTAGGTGGTCACCCCATAAAGCACGCCACTAATAAAATATATGCGTATATTAGCATGACTCTTGCGTTGTTTTTAGGCTTTAAGTCTACCCTTTAAAAACTTCACATATAACAATACTTGGCTGACTCTCACAACATCCACTACAGAAAGTTTGTTTTTCGATTATCTTAAAAACAAATGGTGGCCGCCGTTGGTTATTACCCTTTGATGATGGCCACTTTATAAAATATGTCCATGTGACCGCATGACTCTTGCGTTGTGTTTAGGCTTAAAGTCTACCCATTAAAAACTTCACTTTACACAATATTTGACTGAAATTCGAAACATATACTACAGTTAGTGTGTTTTTCAATTTTCTAAACAAAACAAAAGAGGTCACCGTGGATTGTCACCTTATAAAGTTAGCCACTAATGAAATATTTTCGTGTGACATCATGACTCTTGCGTTGTGTTGAGACTTTAAGATTAAGTGTATCTATTAAAAACTTCACTTAAAAGAATATTTGTATGAAACTTACAACACCAACTTTTGTACGTGTGCTTTTCAAGTATCTAAACAAAAAGACAGTGGTCACCGTAGGTGGTCATCCCATAAAGAAGGTAACTTATGAAATATTTTCGTGTAACAGCATGACTCTTAATTGCGTTGTGTTGAGGCTTATTGTCTACCGTTTAAAAACTTTACTTAACACTATATTTGGCTAAAATTCACAACATCTACTGCAAAAGTGAGCTTTTCAATTATCTAAACAAAAAAACAGTGGTCACCGTAGGTGGTCACCCCATAAAGTTAGCCAATAATGAAATATTTCCGTGTGACAGCATGACTCTTGCGTTGTGTTGAGGCTTAAATTCAACCGTTCCAAAACTCCACTTGTTACCATTTTTGTCTGAAACTTACAACATCAACAAAAATAAGTGTGCTTTTGTATTATCTTAAAAAACAAACGGTGGCCACCCTAGGTGGTCACCCCATAAAGTGGGCCATTTTATTAAAACTTTCCGTGTGACAAGATGACTCTTGCGTTGTGTTGAGGCTTTAAGTCTATCCATTAAAAACTTCACTTATAACAATATTTAACTAAAACTCACAACATCTACTACAGTAAGTGTGCTTTTCAATTATCTAAAAAAAAAAAAAAAACAGTTTTCACCGTAGGCGGTCACTCCATAAAGAAGACCACTTTAATACAAAATTCCGTGTGACAGCATGACTCTTGCATTGTGTTGAGACTTTAAGTCTACCTATTAAAAACTTCCCTTATAAGAATATTTGGCTGAAACCCACAACATCTTCTACAATAAATGTGCTTTTTAATTATCTAAACATAAAAATAGTGTTCACCGTAGGTGGTCACCCCATAGAGTAAGCCACTAATGAAATATTTCCGTGTGACAGCATGATCTTGCGTTGTGTTGAGGCTTAAAGTCTACCCATTAAAAACTTCACTTATAAGAATATTTGGCTGAAATTCACAACATCCACTACAGGAAGTGTGCTTTTTAATTATTTAAAAAACAAACTGTGGCCACCGTTGGTGGTCACCCCATCAAGTAGGCCACTTTATTAAAAATGTTCTTGTGACAGCATGACTCTTGCGTTGTGTTGAGACTTTAAGTCTACTTATTTAAAACTTCACTGATAAGAATATTTGGCTAAAACTCACAACATCCACTACTGTAAGTGTGCTTTTTAATTATCTATAAAAAAAACAGTGGTCACCGTAGGTGGTCACTCCATAAAGTAAGCCACTAATGAAATATTTCCGTGTGACAGCATGACTCTTGCGTTGTGTTGAGACATTTAAGTCTACCTTATTAAAACTTCAGTTATAAGAATATTTGGCTGAAATTCACAACATCTACTACAGTAAGTGGGCTTTTCAGTTATATAAAAAAAACTGGTCACCGTAGGTGGTCACCCCATAAAGAAGGCCAATAATGAAATATTTTCGTGTTACAGCATGACTCTTGCGTTGTGTTGAGGCTTACAGTCTACCCATTTAAAACTTTACTTTTAAGAATATTGGGCTGAAACTCAAAAATATACTACCGTTCGTGTGTTTTTCAATTATCTAAACAAAAAAACAGTGGTCACCGTAGGTGGTCACCCCATAACGTAAGCCATGAATGTAATATTTCCGTGTGACAGTAAGACTCTTGCGTTGTGTTGAGGTTTTAAGTCTACCTATTCAAAACTCTATACTTATAAAAATATTTGTCTGAAACTCACAACGTTTTCTACAGTAAATGTGCTTTTTAATGATCTTAACAAAAAAATAGTGGTCGCCGTAGGTGGTCACCCCATAAAGTAGGCCACTAATGAAATATTGTCGTGTGACAGCATGACTCTTGCGTTGTGTTGAGGCTTAATTAAAGTCTACCCATTAAAAACTTCACTTATAAGGATATTTGGCTGAAATTCACAACATCCACTACAGTAAGTGTGCTTTTCAATCATCCAAAATAAAAAACAGTTTTCACCGTAGGTGGTCACTCCATAAAGTAGGCCACTTTATGAAATATTTCCGTGTGACAGCATGACTCTTGCGTTGTTTTGAGACTTTAAGTCTACTTATTCAAAACTTCACTTATAAGAATATTTGGCTGAAACTCACAACAACCACTACAGTTTGTGTGCTTTTCAATTGTCGCAAAAAACAAACGGTGGCCACCGTTGGTGGTCACCCCATAAACTAGGCTACTTTATTAAAAATTTCCGTGTGACAGCATGACTCTTGCGTTGTGTTGAGACTTTAAGTCTACCTATTCAAAACTTCACTTATAATAATATTTGGCTGTAAATCACAACATCCACTAAAGTAAATGTGCTTTTCAATTATCTAAAAAAAAAAAAAACAGTGGTCACCGTAGGTGGTCACCCCATAAAGTAGGCCACTAATGAAATATTTTCGTGTGACAGCATGACTCTTGCGTTGTGTTGAGACTTGTGAAAGTCTACCTATTCAAAACTTCACTTATATATGAATATTTGGCTGAAACTCACAACATCCACAACAGTAAGTGTGCTTTTTCAATTATCCAAAAAAAATGTCGTGGTCACCGTAGGTGGTCATCCCATAAAGTAGGCCACTTATGAAATATTTCCGTGGGACAGCATGACTCTTGCGTTGTGTTGAGACTTAAAGTCTACTTATTCAAAACTTCACTTATAAAAAGATTTGGCTGAAACTCACAGCATCCACTACAGTAAGTGTTTTTTAATTGTATAAAATAAAAACAGTGGTCACTGTAGGTAGTCACCCCATAAAGTAGGTTACTAATGAAATATTTTCGTGTGACAGCATGACTCCTCCGTTGTGTTGAGACTAATGTTTATTAATGACTACTAAACTAATGTTTATTAATGTTGTCTAATGTTTAAAAACTTCACTTATAACAAAATTTGGCTGAAACTCACAACATCCACTACAGTTGTGCTTTTCAATTATCATAAAAATAAAACATTTTTCACCGTAGGTGGTCACCCCATAAAGTAGGCCACTTTCTGAAATATTTACGTGTGACCGCATGACGCTTTCGTTGTGTTGAGGCTTAACTTGACGGTTGTCTGTGCATACCGCCCTTAAACTTACACATTTTTAGGAAACCAATACACTAATGGGTATTTTGTAGTTTCAGTGGGGTATCTAAATCTACTGGTTTATAGAAAGTAAACGCAACATTGTTATTTCACGCACTCAGATAAGTTTAAGCACAGAGAAGAGTTCCAGTTCAAAAGTTTTACCTAGAAATCCATTTACTTGATGACATAAGTGAAGGACGCCCGACAACACAATGTGATTCGTTTGCTGAGCAGACGACCTATCTGGTTTGGTTCCGCACGAAACAACAGACTACTCGAAAGAAACTGGAGCATCGGAGTTTCGGGGAACGCGACAGAGCGGGTTCAGTTGAGCATTGCTTAGATGAGACACGACAGGACGTGAAACTGAAATAAAATGAGAAAAACATTGGCTCGCTAACTAGGAATGATTGTGTCTTTTGAATTAATTCGTGCGTCTATCCCCTAAGGCGACGCTCATTTTCTTGTTTTTATGTGTGCACGTACAGCTTACAAGAAATGAGATTGATACATTATTGTAAGTGAAAGGGTAAACATATAAACTATAAGTATGTATAAATTATAGGGGACAATATGTATTTGGTAGAAGTACATCAAAGTATAGCATCGTGCCATCGTACATGTGTGTAGTAGGGTCCTAACTTGGTCCTTACCCAATAGCTAGAGATGTGCTTTTAGCATTTAAAACCAATATTAATGTAGCAATAACTTTTGTTAAATTAAAATTAATTAGTATTTAAAAAATACTTCGGTAAAATGTTGATTTCCACATTGAAATGTTGATTGATTACTTTTTATTTCACTGAAAATTCGTCACAAACTTGCATCAAAATAATGCTATATAAACTCAATGTTTCATGTTATTTTCCCTGCAATACATGTTAACTGTTATGAATGTTGCTTTTAGTGGTTATTAGCAAATTTAATCTACCTTCTCATTAATTCATGTTTTAGCATTAATTATTAGCAAAAATTAAAACGATCAGATAGATACACACAAGTACAACCTATCCAAAGTTCGAAGAGTTAACTTTGAACCCAATTGCCCCACCCCACATGTATAGCATATTTACAGGTTCAATTTAAAAACCATACCTCTAAACTGGTTATCTATTAATTTTAAAGATTATCGAACCCTTTATCCAAATAAAATAAGTATATACAAGGTTGTATTCGTCGGCCCTACTCATCTTTACTCCTACTTATACTCTTATATAACCGTACATGTTTACTCAAGTAGGGGTACAATTTCTCGAGAAAGTTAGCGTTAGAGCATGGAGACGACTATTGTAAATAGTGACGTTCCCAAGAATTCGGAAGGGGGGGGGGGGGGGTAAATCAGGATATTATAGATAGAGGAACCGAACCCTAAGTGTTAAAAAAAATACATGTTTACTGTACATGTATTTATTCAAAGAAAAATAAAGACATATTTTGATTTGACATGATATTAATTCAAATGATGCTATAATTTTGCCCTTCGGACAACCATGAAAATAAACATGCGTGAAGAATAACATAATAATGTACGGAAACATAAAGTCAAAGTAATGTATTCGCTCAGAGACAGTACGATTATTCACACCTGTGGTAACTATTAGTCACAGTCACCAACAAGTTTGTCATTAATAATCGGAATTAATTAATCGGACTTTAATGATCTTCGGTCGTTGAGGATTCGCGCCAAGAAAGTGACAAATATACCAAGTTGCAAATCACTGCTACACCATCATTCTAACACTTTATTATTAGTCATTAAGGCGATGCTTTCTCATAATAATTAATACTTTATGTATCATGTATTTATTCAAAGAAAAATAAAGGCATATTAGTGAGTCATAGTTGTGGCTCGTTGGTCCAGTGGTTAGCATCCCTGCTTCCAATGCAGAAGGTCCCGGGTTCAAATCCCGCTTCAGGCAGAAGTTTTTTAACTTCTAATGTGGATTCAATTCCATTACTTCTTGGCTTAGTAATAAATAAACGGTGACTTTGGAGCCGTCCTAGCACCGAAGCACTCAATAAATTCAAAGTTGTTCTGAATCGGCCTTGTTGATTCTGGCATTTGTCCGCAGGTGTTCGCACTGTCCAATCACTGATTCATATGTTTCGTATTTGAAATATCGATCTTTGATTGGTTATCGTTCACTCGTCGATGGTGTTCGAAGCCTACAGGGTTGGTTTAGTCACTTTAAATTAAAAGTCCCCCACTGCAAATCAGTTTTATTACTGAGTGGGTAGACTCTAAATGTGAATTTATTTATTTATTTTATTTAAACACAACGAATGAGGTTTATATATATAAATGCTGTTATGCTGTTTGGAGAAGATCAAAACGACTTTTTAAAATAGTTTTGGTTGGGCGAAGCTATACTTATGAGTGACAGGTTTTATGAAGAATATGGCAAACACCTACCCGCAACCAGAATGCATTTATGACCCATGACTTTTATTTACACCATTCCCTCACTATAACTTACACCCTCAGATCAATAGGAGTTTTGTAACCATTGTTCAGTGTACAATTTGTTTAGATCACTGGTACAAATACTATTTCCGTATCGTACCAGCTGTTTTCAAGAATCACATATCCAACATGTAAGTGGTTTTTCTACACGTAAGTATTTGCCTATTCGTATAAAAAAAAAACGGTATGAATAGCATTAAAGTTGCACTAAAAGTGCCTTGAAAAATAGTGTTTATCTTCTCAAAAAAACATATTTAATAATCACCATACGTTGTTCTTTATGCATGTATATAAAAAAAATGTAATCTATGTGGGGTAGATCAACTAAAATAGTAATCAAGGAGGGCCATGCGTGCGCGTTGTTTGGTGGGGGGGGGGGGGGGGGGCTTGGCAGGCAGCGAGCGCGGCAAGGTGGACTGCCAGTCGCCATGTGCTCGCCATGGAGGAAACATCATCTACGGTCGCTCTCGGTCGCGTCGGGAAACACACGCGCCCAAGTCTCCTGTCACTGTTGAACGTATTTCTGTCGATACATCACTTAGTGACCGTGTAACAGTTCGAAGGTATCTAGTGTTATACTAGTAACCGAGTGACAGACAAGAGATTATACTAGGGCTTGTGACAGTGTTATTATAGTCTTGTCAGTGTGTTGTTTAACATATTTGTGTAGGCTACAGTGTGCGGATACATTTACACTAGTGACAGTTTAGAAGGTACCTAGTTACCGAGTGGGAGACAGAAGAGATTATATTAGGGCATGTAACAGTGTTATTAGTCTTCTGTCAATGTGTTGTTGATCACATTTGTGTACAGACAAATTGTGTGTGGATACATTTACACTAGTGACCAAGTGACAGTTAGAAGGTACCTAGTTATATACTAGTAACCGAGTGGCAGAGTTAGAAGAGATATATACTAGGGCATGTCCTTCTGTCAATGTGTTGTTGAACACATTTGTGTACAGACCAACAGTGTGTTGATAAATTTACACTAGTGACCAAGTGACAGTTAGAAGATACCTAGTTATATACTTGTAACCGAGTGACAGAGTTAGAAGAGATCCATACTAGGGCATGTTCTTATGTCTGTATATTGTTGATCACATATGTGTACAGACAAACAGTGTGTGGATACATTTACACTAGTGACCGAGTGACAAAGTTACAAGAAGGATCTATACATGGGTATGTGACAGTGTGAAGATGGTTAATATAGAATCCAAATTACAGAATTGAGGAAATATTCAGGGATAGTGCGGGTATAAGACTGTGTGAAGGACTGTGGGACAGTGTTAAAATAGACCTAAAGACATTTTAGTGATTAAAGATACTGTGCACTGCACCAAACTTCTAACTTGTTCTAGTGTTTGATACTATTCAGTGTTAGAGACTGTGGATAGATTTCTATTTTCTATAATGATGGTTTTGATTTTGACGGTGCGAGAAGTTATTTACATGTATTACTAGTACGACTAGATTTGAAAAGTCTATGGAACAGTTTGTGTAATAGAGTGCTGGCGTGCTGTATTTGTGGTAGTGTGATAAAATAATCTACACCAGGATTGTGACAAGTAACATTTATTGTTTACCTCTCAGCTGATTCTCAGTGGGAGACATTACTGATTTACATTTACACTGAGGTGTGTGATCATAAGTACAGTGCAACGGTGAGTAAAGACATCAAACAAACCTATAGAGATAGAAACAGCGTGAAGTGGAGATAAGACTACGAAATGCGACATGCGGTAAAACATCTCTACAACGGTATTCAAGTTGAACGCAACAGAATATTTTAAACAAATCAGGCTAAGAGAAGAATTGATGAGAGCCTGACTCGATACCTTATTTGGGTAAGACAAACTGCGCTGGTTAGAGGGGTCGTAGTGAATACCAAAACCCGTACCGCGCCGGTTCGCCAGTATTCGGCTACGTGCCGCTCCACGTGTCACTCGGTCCACGTGCGCACGTCACCAAGTGCACTTGCACTCGAACGAATGAGAGACATCAGCCGAGATAAGCGCCCAACTGGAAGTGATGTGACTTTCGCTGAACGAACTCGCAAACCACCTGTGAGAATCAACGGAGTACTCTGTGAAACAGGTCGGATTAGGCCTAATGACGCTCGTAGACGACGATATAGTGTCGGAGGTGTTGTCCTGGAGCGCAAACTGCCCCCAAAGTCTCTTGTAGCCGTCAACAACAGTCTCATTACCAGGACGTTTCGTGTTGTTTGCTATTTATAGCAGAGTCGTGATCGGTTTGAAACGAGCGTGCGCGGTTTTGCGGCGTGCGTTGTTAGAACTTAGAAGGCTGTGGTGCAATTTTGACGTGAAATGTTTGTACCCGATCGGGCGTGCGTGTTTTTGCTGACATTTCCGACGAAAGTGCTCCTGGGACGTGATTCCCCCGTGTGACACCCGAGGTGATGGGGGTGTGACGTCACGCGGCCGCGGGATGACCGTGACGAGCCCCATGCTCCGGCCCGACCAGACTTACGAGGAGGGCGCGCGCAACGCCAGAGAGATTCTCACCCTCTTCGAGAAGTACGACGACTTCCTCACGCGTCATCGCATCCGGCCGGACTTCTTCTGTCGCTACCAGGAGAAGGCGGCGCTGCAGAGGACGCTGGGGGTGGCGCCGGGGGTGGCAGCCGGGAGGCGGGCGTCGTGCGAGAACGGAGGTGAGTACGGCCTTGACATAACTGGTGGAGGTGGCGTTATGAGGAAGCTGGGGGTTGCGCGGGGGGTGGAAGGCGGGAGGCGGGTATCGTGTGAGAAGGACGGTGAGTACGACTTCGATTTAGCTGGTGGAGGTGGCATCTCAGAGGACGTTGGGGGTGGCAACGTAGTGGGAGGCGGGCGCCGTGCAAGAAGGGAGGTAAGTACGACGTTGAATTACCTACAGGAGGTGGCGTTGCAGAGGGCGCTGGGGGTGGCGCCGGGGGTGGAATACAGGAGACTGGCGTCTTGTCGAAATGAAGATGAATACAACCCTGTCCTATTCAGAGGACGCCGGGGCTGGAGACGGTGTCATGAGAGGAGGGAGGTAAGTACGACCCTGTCCTACGCGGAGAAGGCAGCGTAGCAGTGATCTGTGGGGTGGCTCCAGTGGTGGGAGGCGGGAGGTGCGTATGACCTTGACCTACCCTCCAGCTAGGTAGGAGGCTGAAGTCGTGCCTGCGAGCAGGTAGGTCCATCGTGACCCCACCGAAGACTCCTTCGCAGCAGAAAACAGGCGATGGCGATCACCCCCTGGCCTAGCACACCTTGAGATGTTTTAGGTTTCACTATACATACATGATTTCTGCATTATCTCTGGCAAATTCCATCATGTCGCTGGTGAGCTTATATGCTCGGCATTTCTCTCAGAAGCTGCTTTAGCTATGTCCCGACACGTAGCACGACCTCAGCAGCTAAATGACATAATCGAGGACATATCCGAATCTACTCTCTTAATAATTGGTATGATTAATAGTTGGAAGTTACTTTTTAATAAGGCAGAAAGAAATAAGCAAGTTAACATGTTATTTAGTTAAATTTTCTAAAAATGTCAGGTTGTTTGTTTTAAAGAACTTTTGTCCAAACGATTACTTTCTCGCCAATTGAAGTTGAGACAACAAACACGTTTTGTGAGATAACCAGTTTACTGATGTGTGTTCAAAATTTTGAAGCTATTTTTACAGAAACCATTGATATGTTTTCTAACTATTATTTCATATAAGTTACCTTACAGTTTATTGAAATTGAAATTACAGTTCGATCAAAAAACATTACGATGTGTTGAGCACGTCAATACGTGACGTTGTTAATGATAATGAATTCTTTGTTGATAATGAATACAATGATTACAAATATGTAACATCACTGACCCCCAGTGAGTATACTACTCGCAGGTAGGGGTTCTTCTACAATATAGTTCATATTATGTATTATGACGTTACAGAGGAAGTAGGAATTTTTAGACAATATTTAATAATATTCTCAAAACATATAGTTAAAAATAAACATTACTTGTATGGGTTGTATGGGTTGTATACTAGGTTGTATGGGTTATCCATCGCGTGTCGTTCTGGCTGGACATGTAAGGTTAGCTGTGACGTATGTTGTTAGTATCTTGTGTACACTGTACACCATACAGAACACTTGTCATAAATCAATCACGACCCATGGATGGACGGCTAATCTCAAGTGGTTTCGCCCGTAAAGAAGGTCGGCTAGATGGAACTGAACCGTACTATACTATTCGGAATCCCCGATTTCTGTAGGACAAAATTACTTAAAAATGCTTAAAAATTATCAAAAAGTAAACTTAATAATATGCCCCCCCCCCCCAGAGAATGTCGTCTCATTTCCTGTTGTTAACTCTTTGTTCTAATACATTTTTCAAATTGACTTATTTAATTGTGAAATGATTGTTACTACAGACAGATCACATTACAAAAGTTAAATATTATGTTGATTGAAAAAATGGCAACATCTTTTATTGGAACAAAGAAACAGTCATAAGAAAGAACACTAAATTCTCTGGAGGATGATTTACTTTCTTGTTTACTTTTTGACAATTTTAAAGCGCAATTTTAATTTTTAGCCGAGAGAAATCGGAAGTTGCAGGTTACCCTCCCGTTTACCCAGGAGGCGTAGACTTGTATGTAAGGAAGTACTCTTTTCTTGATAGCAGCCGAGATAGCGCGGTGTTGATAATCACTCCAGATACATTCATCACCGACTTCAATGTAAAATATCGCTATAGTATATTAGTATGCGTCTCGGCAACTTCGATGTTATCACTGAGTTCCCTGAGAACCGTTTCCGCACCAAAAACAAATATTGTTCCCCCCCTCAGGGTTACCGACCCTTGCCTGCCCGCTACAGTAACTGCTACTCCGCCAACACAGCCGCTAATTGCCTCTTAATCGTCTGGAATTTGTTGTAATCGCGGCTTTCGGGACGAGGAAATAATACTTAACATCGGTAATGAGATCGTTAATCTCGGATCCGCTCATACTTCAAACTCTCAACCCGTTGAACTCTTCACACCGCACTCACTGGCGATTACAGAAGCGCAAATACGACATACTGTTGCCAATACTCCACTCTACATCTTTAACGCTTCCATAGACGTGAATAATTAACATTTTCTATAGTTTAATCCCTAGGTTTGATTCAAATGACCCGTCCTCTCTATACGCTCTAGAGGTATTAGCATAATCTTCTCTTATCCGACTGGTAATTACCATAGCATGGGGCTAGACGGCGTTGTATAATTTAATTACTCGTTCGACTTCGTTTGCTTTGTATCTCCGATGATGAGCTACCCCCCCTCTCTCCCCCCCCCCCCCCTCCCACCACTCGTCCAAACCCGATCAGCTCTCTGGACGAAAGCTTTTTGTCATGTTTCGTTTTATTGTGTTGGCCATAATGAGATAAAGCAATAACAACAGCACAATGGGTTTTATAGGAAAGGTAAGGGAGGGAACGTATGGATGGAGAACACAGTAACCATGGCATGACGTACGTCTAAGATATACGATACGAGCTTGGTTGATTATATGCAGAGGTTGTCCAATGGAAATAGTAATATAAATGTTTGCCTTGACTGGGATTCGAAGCCAAAACCTCCGGCTATACGTTTACTGGGGAATACTCTTGTAATAATACTGTTATGAAAGACCGTTTCCCAGGTATTCGAGTTCAAGAAAATCGAATTGCAATCATTACTATCACAACATAACGGTAATTTAGTGCGAACACTATATCTGTATTTGAAAGAAATATAGACCTACTACAGTCATGACTTGACACTAAAATTGCTAGTATAATAATACTAACTGGAGTTGTTACGCAGATTAATTAAATCGAAAGTGTGTTTAGGTATTTTTTTACTTAATATAATATGTGTCCAAACAATTATGTACCTAATAGTCAATTTTTAAGTGGGAATCGTTCGTAAAGTTGTCCCGAAGCATCCGTACATAATACAAATTTATACTTTTGCAATAGGCGAGTGATTCGTAACCGACCAACGAACAACCAATTTCAAGTATACCGATCACTGGTTGGTCACGGGTTTGTGACAAACGCATCGGTATTAATTTTATAAGTTTACTTCCGCACAACTGAGTTATAACACTAAAAATCACCGTCGTTTAACAGCTGTTGTGAAAAGGAATGCTCGTTTTTATACCGTAGGGAAGTCGTTATGACGTTTATTACTCGCTTGCTTGAAGTGGTGACTGCGATAACAAAGACTGTAGAAGCGAGATTCCAGATAGAACACAGGTATATCTCACCTGCTTTATTTACAAACATTTCGATACTACTGGCGGGGAAATACGACCAGCTGACACTACTTTAGCTACTTACGACAATAATAGCTCATAATCATTCAACCTCTGTATGTTAGTAGTGAAAACGTGCTAATAAACAAAAAAACACCAACTAAGTGATGATGCAATTGAACGAGGCTCTCAGTCATTGTAACCGGTATGGTGAATAATTATCACCATGCAGCCAGAACTAGCGTGTAATGCACTATACACATCACACATATTGCTACTCCAGACCTAGTGAAATTTGTTTTAACCGATCAAATCAAGTAAGCGCTAAATATATGGAATTGGAAATTACTGTGACTCCTATAAGTTAATTCTGACTATGAAAAATAGAAATATAAAAAATTGTTTAAGAATTAATTCGTAGACGTTTTCATAAGTCGGATGTATATATCTAGGCGAATTCATTTTAATTTTTTAGTTTTACTGAACTTGAAATTGTTCCTAATACAATAATTAATTTCGTGGAGGAAAATTAAAATAGAGGGTGTGAATTTTTTATTTAAAAAATTAAAAATGCAAAACTTAGCAATTAGATTCTCCTCTAAGAATAAAAATCAAACACAAGTATTAACATTTTCTGAAAAATCAGTACAGGGGGGTGAAAAAGTGGTGGCGAATTGAATTATGAGTACACTAAACCTAAATAAACAGAAGATGTTACAGACGTGAAAATTGCTAATTATATTTTCTTATTAAGATAAAGAAACAACGTATTGTGTTTTACCGTTTTCCGAAAATCAAATTAAGAGATGTGAAAAGATACGGGGGTGATTTTGTTTATGAGGATACATATATATCTCAACAACCAACATGTTACAGACTTAAAAATTGCTTTGTAGATTATTCTTCTTAAAAAATAAAGAAATACTTGTTTTACCATTTTGTGTACCACAATTGTACAAAATTCTGAAATCCACGTAAGCGAAGCCACGGCGGGCAACTGCTAGTATTTCATCATTCAAGCTCTTATAGTCTCATTGGCAAGTTTTACATAAAGCCAGATACTTTAAAACATTATCTGTATTTTAAAATGTTTACTATGCTATGATTCGTTTAGTTTACCACGGTACCTTCTCAGTGATGATTTCAGACATTTTTCCTAGGGGGGGCTGATAAAAATCTGGGGTGTTGCTAAATTAGTAACTCATTTTATGGCTTTTTTTTTACGCCGTGACAAAAGGCAGGGGTGGAGGGGGTTACGGTCTCTGTTGATGCCAATCCAGCCTTTCAGTTTTCGAATATGAGGTGATTCTTATTTGCCATTCTCACCTTTACCTAACATCGTTTAAATAGAAAATAAAATGTTGTAACATTTATGTAGATCAGTTTTTCATGGAAATCGATTTATTTCCTAGTCCTATGAGGTGGAAAAATATACCTCATTATCTTGTATTTAATTTTTTTTTGCAAATTTACATTACTTCATGTGATTTTTCAATCTGCTAGGGGGGGGGGGGGGCATATACATCTGCCGGGGGGGGCTCCGCCCCCCCCGGGAAATGCCTGGAATCATCACTGTACCTTCTAGAAGAGAATCCTTCTCCGAATGACCAATTTGATAACCGAAGGCGCGGTAGTGTGATAGCGATCAGCGAATCGTGATGAGTCAATAGTATAGACATTCAATAAATAAAATCCTCCATGCCGAGGTTTGAACTCGAATACCAATTGGCACAACCCTTCATTATTGCAACGACATATGATACTATAATCATGGCTTATGTTCAAATACCATATGTCTAATTAAACACGACATTACAACGGTCTTCAAGTGCTTTGCAGCAAAGAACTGCCTACTTGTTTTACTCGTTTCTTGACTTTTCTTGGTGAAACACGAACGTCAATTAATTGCCCCTAGCGTCTGGCTCTCTAGCGTGGGAGGGAGTGAGGGTCCGATCAAATCAACAAGTATACAGCTCAGCTCGCCATAAACACAACTATAGGTTTGGGATCGTGCGTGTCAGTGGGCTAAGACAATAACTAACAACATCACACATATGTTGTATGTGTGGGTCTGTTTATTGTACGTGGTTGTTGCCCGTCTGTCTTCAGACTGTGAGCCAGATGATACACAGGTGTGTATGTGAAATTTGGTGGGAATATTAAACAATGTAAAGCTGCGAGCAATACATCTGCCACGCCAACCATATGCACATCATTTTAGTCCTATTTCTATCAATTCAAAGTTGTTCTGAATCGGCCTTGTTGATTCTGACATTTGTCCGCATGTGTTCGCACTGTCCAATCACTGATTCATATTATGTTTCGTAATTGAAATATAGGTCTTTGATTGTTCATCGCTCACCCGTCGATGGTGTTTGGAGCCTACAGGGTGGTTTAGTCGCTTTAAATTAAAGTCCCCCACTGAAAATCAGTTTCGTTACTGAGTGGGTAGACTCTACAAGTGGATTTATTTTATTTATTTTTATTTATATTATCATAATTGTTATTGATTGTATAAAAATAATTATGTTTCTTGTTTCAATAAGTTGGCATTAGTGTCCTTTCAGTTATTTATTTTTGGGCAGTCTATGTATTGTTTTTTGTTTGACATGTATGCAAACATAAGGTTATTAAAATAGTCACCTCCTTAAGCCACGTGTTTAATGTAGCAAGTTCCATGTTTTAACATTTATGACATTTTATACTGTACTGTACTGTGTGTATTGTTATAATGTTTTGATGAAGAGTTCTGCTAATGAATTACATTTAAAGAAACGTCAGGCACACGAATGAAATGTGTAAACGGTGTTTAATGAAATAAAATGTAGGATACTATTACGAATATCAGCTTGTGCTTGATTTTCAAAGCGAAATTGACACAAATCAAACTTATATTCTGTGCTAAATAATATCACAGTCTCGCAGTCTATACATGTCTAGCTCTGGTGTAACAGTGTTGATAATAACTTGGGTTTAGTTGCTCAGTCGGAAGGAATATCTTCAAAGAGATAGTGACATTGATTGAAAAATATGAACATCCATGGAGTGTGTAAATGACTGTTGATAATGCTTAGTTATAATGTGGTACTTTTAGTGTTAGCTAATTTACCATTCATTTGTAGCTACTCAAAAGATACGGTTTACACTAATGGCTTGTTACTATGACGGTACAAAGTTACGGTTTGCATAAAATACCCGTAATGGCACAGGTATATTTCTTATTACATAACTGAATAGAATTGGCATAAAAAAAATAACTGCATAAATGAAAAATATAGCCTTCTGCCGTCACAAGAAAGTGTTAAATTGGACAACGAATGTATTATACGCAGGTATAAATCTTCTTATCTTTATTACCCGAAACACATTCAGATCACTCGGATCCAATAATAGAACCAAAGATTATAGAGGGTTGTACAGCTCTTTATAATCTTATATAGAATGTAGCCCAACCGATCGTCACACTCGCCTGTATCTCAAAATCGTTTCTATAGCTCTTCGGTCTCCTTTGCTTTCCAACCCTCTTAGACACTATTCGTCGCATGTGCTGAAAGCAGTAACCCTTTCACTAAACCTCATTAGTACTCCTCCTCACTACTTATACTAGTTATTACTACTCCTCCTCCTTATTACTCCCGAGTCCCGACCTTATTACTTATACTAGTGAACTAATTTTCGTCTCAAGTCGTCATTCGGTTCTTGCAGATTTGCGCTATCGCTTGGTGACTAGTTACCAACACTACGACGAAAATTCTACATTTTCACCTTCTATCTCGTTTTTAACCTCGTGTTCGTGTGTGACGGAGAGTGGCCCTCTTATTACGCAGGATGTTCGACCCCTCCCATGATCGACTCTTGATAGACACTGTCTAGGGCCTATCTACAATAATAATACAATAATAATATTATACAACACAGAAGCTCGGGAACCGAAAGTAAAGCCGAGTGAGACAGGTATTCGCGGTAAAACATGATAATGTAAATGTTCAGCCGGTGAATGATATCACCACAGATAACCGATAACCACAGATAACCAACCGGCGTCATATGACGTAGCTGCTGAGTATACGTCGTAAAACAATAACATTATAATAACCGTATGAAGACTAGAACAGAACATCTTGACAAAACCTGGAGCTGACTCAACCACAGGGTTTTGATAGAATTTGCCCGAACAAAACACCTTCAATCTTCATAATTTGTAACCTGCTTGACCTTGATGTAACAAACAATAACACATTGCTCAAGATTACAACCCAAACACGTGTATGCATATACCGCAACCAAAAGGCGGCAACTTGTAGGATATGTCCAAGAAGTTTAATTTACTAACCACAAATTATATCCCAACCCAGTTACGTGTTCGCAGCTTTTGGAAACAATTTACGGAAGGTGCATGATTTCAATCTGAAGCAGTTTTCTGCCCTATTGAATAATATTGAAATTCAATTGATTCTATGAACAGTTCGAAAGCACTTTAACTTCTTTTCACGGGCACGCGGCCAATATAATGTATCCTATTTCTAACAGTTACGTTGTACTAAGGCCCGGTTTTTCTATCGGCCATTGACGGGGCCGTTAGCTGACGGTCCGTTCTCTGCATAGGGTGTGATGGGTTACAGATTTTGGACCGTCAGCTAACGGCCCGAAAACTGGGCCTAAATCCTATTCACCATGATGGTAAAAGTGTTTTGAAGAGAAAAACAAGTGACGTAAGTGTGCAGTGAAACATGAAGCCAGACAGCATGAAATAAATGTGCATAATACAATTTGTTGAACGCGTATTACAAAACATGTTTGGTTTTTCTATGCACAGTAAATGAACGCACACTTAACTTATTATGTAATGGAATTGTTATTACTGTACGAATGGAAAAAGAGACGTGGATGCGAGTCATGCATGACATCTTTTTGTAATAATTATCCTTCATCATCGTTTATCATCAACTCTGTAGGGGTAAAACGGCAAAGAAAGTGATTCAGCTTACAATAAGGCAACTACTTATCATTATCTTCATTTCACTTATTTATTATTGTACTTAATACGATACTTTTAATGTTTGTCATGTGTTTTTCTGTACATATTTATTTAGGTCTCATGTATTTATATTTGTATTTTTTGACAATTACAATTTCAAAACTGTTTTGGATCAACGGAAGCTACCATATAATATACAATATACAATTTAAAATGGCGCTATCGACAGACATAAAAAAGCAAAAACAGAACGAAGTGCCATAAAGGTCTAATGGAGACGCTCGCTTCGCTCGCTTAAATATGTGGGATATGTGAGTGAGGGTCAATACCATACTATACTACACGCTCAATCTGTCCGCAGAGAGTATTAGGATTTATTATTACAAAAGTTACATCACACAATGTTCAATTTGCTACTGTTGCTTGATGGATCTATGGCGTGGTAGTGCCTTGGTTTAGTGTTACCAAAGATTACTGGGGGTGGGTATTAGGATGTCTCCGATAGTGGTGCACTACTCTATAAATAGTCGGGAGGTCGCCGGTTACATTACGGTTACCGACAATATTAGTTTAAGAAGTATGTATCGAGGTTTTCCTTAGTCATACGGCGAATACTGGGATAGTGTCCTAATAAGAGTCGTCGGACATTCCTTCCAAAAGTTTCATGCACATTCTCAAATATACCTGAACATCGGGTGAGAAATTATTTTCTTTTCTTTAAAAGTGAATTACGTCTTTTTAGTATTAACTTCTCTAAATTTAGCATTGCTTATTTTAAATTTATCACTTTGAAGAATACATTTTTCTTTTAATCAAAATCTGGAATATGAGGCAGTTTCTTTCACTTCTAATAAACATTATTTGCAGATATTTAGAACCAATTCAAATTAACTAAATCTCAATAGGAATGGTGACCTTACTCTTTTTTTTTTTAAGTTTACATTTTGTAACCTTTGTAAAATACATGTTGCTCGGTTTAGCATCTTCAACCTAAAACGCTAAAAAAACGTATCTCTAGTTATCAGTAAATTTCTCTTTCGAACAAGAATGTCCATGCATGATATTGTTATTTTTACCCAATTTTGATAAAGCCATTCACAAATTTAGCGACTGTCCCATTACTAGGTTCTTATAACGTTTTACCTCTTCTACTATGTTTCCGTTTTTATTTAGAGCGGAAGAGCTCAAATCATGGTCATACCTAATAAACTAAACTACAAAAGAAATAAATGCATTCACTTTCATTACCTACTTTGTTTGATCCGCTACAAGTTGTGAGCAACTCGCTGGCTGCATCCTATTAGCCAATTATATCGATGTAGCAGTCATTGATGCTGTCTGGCTGGGATCGGTAGCAGTATAGCATTGCAAGACGGCTAACAACTCACTTGCAACTCTATGCATTGCATTGATGCAAGGCCAACGCATACCCACTCAGTATCGTGGATAGTAAACAGCTTCTCCGATAGTAAACAGCTTCTCCACAAGACGCATCGTAATTTACTACTAAACGCAATAAGGAAGTCTTGGCATGTTCCGGTATTAATGCAATTGTTTTAGAATGATTGGTATTTGTTTAGAATCACCATAAACATCATTTAAAGTCAAAGGTGTAAAGTTTTTCCTTTCCCTGGACTGTCACGCCAACGTCAGTTGTTTATCTGCATAAACAACACGTTATGAATTAATTTGATGGCCTTGTAATTCTTCATGAAACAATCATACAATCATTATTGTTGTTGGTAATTTCGTAAATTGATGCCATGCCTTGTCCCCCCTCCCCCCCCCCCCCCCCATTAACGATGTGCGAATCTTTTACTTGTATTTTTTATAAATGAGAATATGGTCTTAACCTAACATTATAAAAGAAAAATAATTTCTTTTCTTTTTAAAAAGCAGTCCATATGCAACTAGAATAATTAATAAAATACAATCTTTAAGACTTTCCTATTAGACCTGGCCAAATCAATTGATAAGGTATGGAATAGTTAAATTTAACATTATTTTCTCTCGGTCTACTGGTAAACAATGTGTTGTGATACAATCGGATCCGGTTATCAGATAGAACCAAACCAACAGTAAAACGATCTGGTTACGTATCAGCTAAACCATGAATTAAAAAAAAACTTCAAACAAATTGCAATTCTTACGATTTTATTTCCGTAATTAATTCAATAATTTGCGATGAATAAATAACAATTTAAATGAAAATCACAAAAATACAATATTTAGCAGTTTTTTAATTTATTGGTTGGATGATATAAAACCAAATTTCGCACATCAATTACATGTTCAGTCTTTGATCGTTCTCAAGAGATAGGTTCCCTTTACCTTGGCCATAATACTATTGCTCGAAGAACGGTCGAATCAAACCACTCTTCTGTCTCCCTCTCTCTTCTCCCACGATAAGAATAAACTGACATCGTGTACTTTGTTTACCATAATGTCCGAGCTAAAAAAACAAGACAAACTTGACATGTCAAAGTCACCGCGCGCAAGAAAAAAAAGAAACACTGTGCCACGGTGATTTATATTGAAGAGACGCTGGTACATTTCGGCTCGTTCTTTAATTATGATTAATTACAAGATTGTTATTACAGTATTTTAAAATGCGATGGTTAACACAGCAGGTAACGTAATTTCCCCTCCTTTTCAAAGCAATCTCCCCCGCCCCCCACTTCCCCTCCACTTTCTTGTCGCACCAAATATTCCCCTTTGTTTGTGCAGCAACATCTTAATGTACATCTAAGAACATGGAAACTATTTGCATCATAATCGTTACATACTTGAAATGCCAGAGAGTACTTACAATCCCCTTTGTTTGTGCAGCTACATCTTAATGTACTCCTAAGAACATGGAAGCTATTTGAATCATAATCATAACATATTTAAAATGCCAGAGAGTACTTACATTCCCCTTTGTTTGTGCAGCTACATCTTTATGAACACCTAAGAACATGGAAGCTATTTGAATCATAATCGTAACATTTAAAATGCCAGGGAGTATGCCTATTCATAGGTTGCACGTACGTCACATCTTTGCGCGTGGCGGCCACATTTGTGATCAAACTTTGACGTTGCCATGGAGAAACAATTGAAGGCTTTTGTGGTAGAACACAGAAAATGCTTAGTTCTTTCAAATTCAGCCTGTTTTTCAGATAAAATTGGAATGTGGGGTAATTGTTTCTTTATATATATTACTTATGTTTACTTTTTAGTTTTTACATTATAAATGAGGCTTAATTATTAAATTTTAATAGTATTTGCCAATGATCTAGGATTGGTCCTCATCAATTGTGTCGCAATCATGGCCGCTGTGACGTCACGTGGGAACTATGAATAAATGAGTGCACACAGCAGAAGTCTCATTAATAGGGCTCACGGCGTTTGGGGATCTAAGGTATCTAATCTGTGTTCGTAAGTAAAATGTTAGAAACTAGACAAGTAGAAAACGAAGTTGGTACTATTACACTCTACGATTTCGTCAGTATGGGAATAGTTACGTTGAGTCAACTTTAGAATAACTTTACAAAAAATAAAAAATAAATTTGTATTTATAGTCACCCAATCAGTTACAAGAACTGATTTTCAGTGAGGGACATTCATATACCATTTATGATGTATACTTCATTGCTATGACGGCTTCAAAGTCACCGTTTAGATGTACATTGTACACTAGTGCATATAGATTGAGACAAGTTCCAAAGTTAAAAAAACACCATCCCAAACCAGGAATCGCATCCTGGACCTTCTGTATTGGAAGCAGGAATAAACCCACTACTCTGCGTGCCAACCTAAGAAGCACCCTGCCAATCACTACACACAAAGGGCGACTTACGCGTCGCCTTCTTTGTTGACAGTTGTAAATGTCAATCTTGTTTAAAATCTCAAGCGGTAGTCAAGGGGCACACAGTTACAAAAAGGGGACCTTCCCGTATATACAGGGAGCGATACCCGTCCGTAGTCGAGTAGAGGAGACATTCTTTTTATTCAGCTGTCGGTACCGGCTGAGAAGGTGAGTGCTTTGCTGAATAATGGTGATGATTGACATTTATGATCTCCACAATCCTATCGCCTCCCTTTGAGGTTAGTGATTGGCAGGGTGCTTCTTAGGTTGGCACGCAGAATAGACCAACGACTAACGTTTCTGAGCGTCTTCAGTTGTCCATACATAGGTCTGTGCTTTTAAACAAAATTGTTAATTCTTTGTTTAACGTCAAGTAGCGAGTAATCCTTGAACAATGGGCTGTAGAAAGGAGTATTTTATCAGTGAGTTCTGTCCATCATAAGAGCCTGTCTGTACTCCTAGTCCCACATCGCATGTAACGGCAGCACTAATCTCTTGTGAAGCCAGCAAAGTGAGCGCATTAGAGCGCATGCAGTTAGCTTTAATCTCTTAATGTCGAGATTTCTATCACGTGGGCATACTATATACAAGACACGGCTCCTTCCCACAGTACTGTAGCCAAACGATGCCCCCCTCCCCTTCTTCAGTTGTCCATGCGTTTAAAAAAAAATTGTTAATTGAGAAATTATGAAATCACGACATATTTTAAAAAGTTAGCGATTCTCAATCATACATTCTCAAAAAAATAATGAAAAATAATTCTTAAATTCGATATTCTTCTCAGAACACAACAATTTGGTGCGTTTAAGTTGACATTTAAGTTCAGTTCATTCACAATTACACTGAATTCAAGTTCAAACCACGTGTGGGACATGAATGAATTTTACATCTGGTCCCATACCTTCCACCGCAAACCTTCCAACAACTTCTCTGCTTACTTGTTTCCACTGCGGCAACCACCAACCAGACGCTTTGAAACCAAGTCATCTGACAACCAAATATTTAGTAGGATGTCATAAGACCGGATGGGAAAACAATTTATTTAAACTATAAGCAATACAACAAATTAAATTATCTACATACATACATACACATACATACATACATACATACATACATACATACATACATACATACATACATACATACATACATACAAAATATGTAGTGATAGTCACATCGCAATATTATGATAAGCCAATAAAACTTGAACTTGAACTTGAGCATTGCGTATAAAATCCTCAGAGTTATTAACTCTCAACATTATAACAAGAATAATTAAAAACATAATGATTTGGTACAGTGAATAAAACAGATATGTATACAATTATGAGGGAAAAAGTTAACAAAAAAACCTCTTCGGAAGAAAATAAGAATATTCTAACAGTGGACACAATTGCTGTCGTTACTTTCTTGAAATGAAATAGACTGTTGTTGAATAATACAAGAGAAAACAAAATTAAAGTAAAATAAGACCTGTATAAGAACAAGCTGAATGTTCACTAAAGTCTAGTGGAATGCTGATGTGCACATCTCATCTTCACGATTGACGCCGCATCCGTATGAGTGTGATGTGATACTCATAATATGACGTCATTACACTTTGCATGATGACGTATGAACACGATCTGTGATGCGAGCACGTTAATGGTGTTCGTGATTTGTTACCATCGTGCTCGCGGTACATCATGGAACTCACTAACTCACTAACACGAGTTTAGCGAGAAAACTTGGATGCTAACGTGTGAACGTTGTTATTTAGTATTTAATGTTGTTTGTAATGAATCGAGCTATATGTTATAATCCAGGTTACCATTTTTTCATTAACTTTAATGTTTGTATAATATGAAGTATTTTACCTATTTATTAATTTATTTATTTATTTACATATTTTATTTTATTTTTTGTGCTCATGTGTATTACTTTTTCCATGGACTGTTTGTTTGTTAATATGCTTATCATGTGTAACTGGTCACCCCGACCACAAGGATTTTTCAGGTTACCATTTTTTCATTAACTTTAATGTTTGTATAATATGAAGTATTTTACCTATTTATTAATTTATTTATTTATTTACTTATTTTATTTTATTTTTTGTACTTATGTGTATTACTTTTTCCATGGACTGTTTGTTTGTTAATATGCTTATCATGTGTAACTGGTCACCCCGACCACAAGGATTTTTTTCTTACGCGGGCTTCCCAATTTAAGTTTTAAGTTTTTATTTTCTGTACTCATATGTTCATATGTATTGTTTTTATATTTTTGTGGTGGATTTATTTTGTTTGCGTCAATGAAACACTGAAAATAAAACTCGCTAATAAAATATTAAACATTATTGTAAGCTTTGGTTAGATAGAGAGTGACAAATGAAGAGGAGCTTCTGCTTGAACAAGAAATAAGGAAGACATGAGGAAATGAGATAACAGCAAGGATTTCACAAGTGTCCAATAATCCCACGTTAGTAGTTTAAAACCTCATGTAGGAGTTATGGGCCGTTTACATAAATGACTAGTGATTATTGACTAACCCCCGTGTCTAAGCCACAGACTTCTTTCATTGGCTATGAGTGAGAATACTGCGCTCTGATTGGCTGTGACTAAGATTTGTCTTGACTGGACTAAGGAATTGAAATATGTTCAATTCCTTAGTCAAGTCAAAAGAAATCTTAGTCACAGCCAATCAGAGCGCAGTATTCTCACTCATAGCCAATGAAAGAAGCCTGTGGCCTAGTCAAGTGGGCTAGTCACTAATCACTAGTCATTTATGTTATCGGCCTATTACCATGTGTTTTGTTATATGGTGCCATAAGTTTTTTTCTGCACAATACTCATTTTTTTAAACAGGCAAAGACTGTCTTAATTTTCTGTTGAAATCAGCAAAATTATTGTATACCGTGATGAACGTGAGAACAATTTGAATGCATGCATGCAAATATATCCGGTGTATATATTATTATTTACATATTGAAATGCGCCCATTGACACCAATTAACATATAGCAGCTTACAGGTGGACTCTTGCCAATGTTCTTGAAGTTCTTATTAAAATTAACTTTATAAAAGTACAGCTGTACATTTAATCAATTAACTTTTTTAAAAGTTCAAGTTTTGTTTGAACCTTTAAATTTTCAAGTTCAAATTCGTCTATCATGTACTAGAGTAGTTAAAAGTTATCTTGCAGTAAAATGAAGTTACAAAATCACGTTTGAAGAAAATTAATGTGCTACATGAAAAATAACAAATAGTTCATCAATGTATAGTCATCATTAGTAAGTTGTAATAAATTACTACAATAAATGACATTTCATATGAACTTTCTAAAACGTAAACATTTGTTAGGTACTAAAAATAGCATCAATAGTTCGAGTTGCTGTTAACAAAAAGGAACACTTTTTTTGAATAGTACATGAAAAGGTAACTGTTCTTTTAAAAAGTTCTCCCCCAGCTCTGAAACCTTATGTGAATTCTCTTTTTGTCGATCCCCCACAAGAAAATAAAACAAATCGGATGAATACACGCCAATAAACTATCTCCTAATGTATCTCATAACACCCTTGAAGCTGTGGGGGACGGGTCGTCTGTTTACAAAACAAGCACCTCTAAATACGGGCACGTACGCCACATAAAACAAAATGCATTAACGGAACACTCAAAACTAACGATTTGTGAATTTTAAAGGTTAAACTGCGATTAGATTCCTATTACTTGAATGTAAATACTTAAGTATAGTAATAAAGTTGATCGTGAACTGGGAAGAATTTGGCGGTGAGTTAGACCGCTGAGCGGAACCCGTCCCATCATCGATATCCACGCTATACCTCGCTTAATCCGATAATCGACTATCGTTAGCCGCGACGTGGTCGATACGTGTTTAGAGAATACCCACCCTATAGGCTTTACAACACACGTCGTCGTCCTGTACCATACTGTTCTAAACGTTAACGTTTTAAATAACGTTAACTGTTCTATAACTTTTTTTTATAACTCCATTGTGTTTAAAACTGGGAAACGGTATTGTGTTCATTCGTATCTATTTTACCTTATATACGAGGATTTATATTACAATTGATGTGTTCATCATAATGTTAATTTGAGAAAATGATTGAGATTGTTAATTTTCAACTTTTTATAATTAAATAAATGAACTATATTAAAATAAAACAACAATACAAAATTTTAAATCAAAATTTAAATAATTGAAATTTTTAATTTTTCGCTACAAAACATATGGAGTTAGAAAACAACGGAACTACATTAGCTCAATTTTTTCATAAATGTGGGTTAGAACAGTATGGTCGGGGCGGGGTATATGGTCACAGATAAATAATAATATGGTTCTAGGGCGACGAATTGTGCAAGCGACTTTCAGCGCAGCTATATAGTCTACATTATTTGTTTGCATCTCATTAATTATGTTTACTTACCTACCATTAAAACATGATAAATTGACCATGCTTATTTTATTTATAGTAAACGTAAACGGTCACGCGTGTTCTAGTTAATTTTGTAACCACCTGATAGACTTTATAGTGCCGTAAGTGAACTGTAGAGTATGTTTCAGGAATCATTATAGCTCTTCCTTTAATGATACCCTACACTTTACTGCAGAAATGCAAATCTAAATAACAACCATCCACACCGCTTTCAAGTTCCCCCCCCCCCCCCCCCCTCCCCTTCTTGAAGCTTCTACCCTAACGTTATGTTGTCAACGTGATAATATAATAGTTTTGGTAAATTCAAATTTAATTACTCTAAAAAGTGAGCCCATGGAAAGTAGTGCAGCAATTTATTTTCTTTTTGTAAAATTCGCACGGAACGGCATCAAGCCTTCAAAGCTTTTCAGTCAGCGATGTTGCCAGCGACGTCCGTATGACGTTCACACTTCGACTCTAGAACATCTACTTTATAGAAGAATGTATATCCATCCATACATCTTGAGTACATGCCCGTCGTAGATTTTAGATCATTAAAAATTAGTTACGCTACATTGGCGCTTGTCTACAGCGTGAATATTGGGTTACTCCCATCTCGATGCACTTTGCCTTAAGATATAGCTTGTAATCGAAATTTTTATTTTAATTTTAATAGGCAAATCGTACAAGATGTTAGTCAGGATTAAAATTATTCATTCAAAGAGTAACTTATAGCACACAATCACAGAATCTCTGTAGAATAGTTATATAGTGAAGGCCAAGTATTCTTTGTTCTTCAAGCTTCTTTTCACTTATCATTTCTATGTATCGTACGTTTTGTATTGCATATTCGAAAATAATAAAATAAATACAAAATTGAATTGAATTGAATTGAATTGAATTGAATTGAATTGAATTGAATTGAATTGAATTGAATTGAATAAAATTGAATTGAATTGAATTGAATTGAATTGAATTGAATTGAATTGAATTGAATTGAATTTTGTTGCTTGAGTGCCGTGCGTGTGTAATATCTACTAACTGACTGACTTTTGATTGTGTTTAATTAAGCATGGGCACACCATTTAGATAATTGGTTGACTTGGAATACATCAGGCGAAACGTAACTTAAATTAGAGACAATAGGTTATTTGAACTTATTTCCTTTCGATTCAAGCTAATCAAAGTGAGCGGGAGCGAGTTTTGTTTTTGCGTAAGATCCAGAATTTGTTTTTAGAAGCCTTTAAAGATCACTCTTGTCAAATAGATGATTTTCATAATTGATCTAGAGGGCAGTACGCTTTATCTAAGAAGGGTCCTTGATAGGTACATTTTTCACTGTTTTGCATTGTTGTCACTGAAGACCTAGAGGGCCGTGATAAGCTCTATCTAAGGGTCCTATATTAATTCTGTAAGTGGTCAATTGTCTCAGCTATCCAATAGATTTGGAGTAATCATGGGCAGCTCCCATTTGCGATAGAAATTAAAACGTGTATATCAGTACTTTGCTATTTCCTGAATCTTGTGACAGTTTGAAATGTTTTTTGCATATCATTATTTTATTTTCATTATTACAGTACAGCCATAAAGAAACCAATCGCATTGTCACGAAACTGGTACTTCTGAAGTTCCGTTGAACTTGCTGGTAAAAGTGTGGACGCAAAGGCCATAAAACATCAACAGGTAGTAAAATATATTGAGCTTGAGAGGTTGTCATAAAAAGACAAGCTATCAAAGGGTAATACAATTAAAATTATTAAACTGAGCTACCAATAAAATATCCAAGCAGGTTTCGGGCACTTTGTGGCAATTAACACCTGCTATCAAAACTCTTGCCCGGTAGTTGTCGGTTCCTCTGTGAATATTGTCAGAATAACAGTGTGTGGGCCATACAAAGCACTAAGCAGCATATCTCCTTGCCTTCTAGCTTACCGAAATACAAAGATATTTGTTGCATATGGCCATATTTTTCATTTCATTTCGTTACATTTAATTTAATTTCATCCCTTCTCATTTCATAACATTTAACTCATTTCATTTAATCTCATTTCTTTAAAATAAATAAAATAAATTCACATTTAGAGTCTACCCACTCAGTAATGAAACTGATTTTCAGTGGGGGACTTTAATTTAAAGCAACTAAACCAACCCTGTAGGCTTCGAACACCATCGACGAGTGAGCGAGAACCAATCAAAGATCGATATTTCAAATACGAAACATATGAATCAGTGATTGGGCAGTGCGAACACCTGCGGACAAATGCCAGAATCAACAAGGCCGATTCAGAACAACTTTGACTTTTTTGAGTGCTTCGTTGCTAGGACGGCTCCAACGTCACCGTTTACTTATTCCTAAGACAAGAAGTAGGCCTAATGGTACTGAATCCTTAAGTGAAATTAAAAAACTTCTGCCTGAACCGGGATTTGAACCCGGGACCTTCTGCATTTTATTCATACATTGTACATACAACTGATTTTCACTTAGAAATCACACTAAATTAGAACATTTTATAGAACATAAATAAATGAATAAACAAATCAGCCAGTTTATATACAGGACTCGATTTACCAAATACCTTCAAGTACCTTTAAAATTAAAACTATTGTACTTAGTTCATGTATTATATTTCGGTGAAGGCAGGCGTGACACAACGGAAGGGGGTGTGTCTATACTACATAAATATCACTTGGGAAACAACATGCGTTTCGTTCACTCGCCGATGATTCAACAGAGTTCAAATAAGTACATATAAGCCGAAGTTCACAAGAGAACACGTAGCATCAAGATGGCGTGGGTTGTGAGTGATATCAAGAACAACATTGATATTAATTAAAATTGTACGAACGTTAAGCTTTGTTATACATTTAGTAACATTTTTCTGCAAATCTTGTGGTTTTAATGAATGTTATGTTGGTATGCGGTGATATCCTGTAAACACCTTCATTTCCTGCTCGGAACACAGCGGGAGAACGTTATAATGGATACTTTTATGTTCGGAGTGTTTGACCGAGAGAACAGTCTGCCCTGAGATAGAATGAAATACCTCGTGGTGTGGTAGATACATCTCAGCCCCCCCCCCCCCCCCCCCCCCCCCCCAAACATAGGATAACACCGTCACCGCCGTCATCAGGTCCGAGGAGTCATTTCGTATAGTCAAACGTGCAGTGCATGCGTCGTACCAATTACAACAAAACACACCTTCAGAATATTAAATATTTGAATTCACCAAAGTGGTTTTCTGGTATACTTGAAGACGAGATTTGCCTCTAGGATGAAATCCTGGGCGCACCACCGATGCGAATTGAATTTTGTATTGTATTCATGTATTGTATATAGAGGGAACTACTGTAACTGTACTGGAACTGTATGGAACTGTCTGGAACTGTATGGAACTGTAACTACTGGAACTGTATTGTATATAGAGGGAATTACTGGAACTGTATGGAACTGTGTGGAACTGTGGGGAACTGTATGGAACTGTAACTACTGGAACTGTGTTGTATATGGAGGGAAATACTAAACAGCCCTCTATAGTAACGGAGGAAGTGATCGAGGAAGAAGTAGAGGAGGTGGTTGTGTCAGGCCTGGCTAGCCGGCAACGAAAATATTAGCCCAAGAAATGGAGTACTTACCTATGCCCCCCTACCCGATTTGATGTTGGAAACGGGCTCAAGATATATATTTGCTAAGGGTTGCCTGCTGCAGTGCGTAAGGCAGCTTTGCATAATTTCCGCCTGATGTCTGAAGACTGTTGTAGGACTAGTGGTAAACCTTTAGAAAAAGTGTCCGCGCATGGGTCTCTGATCCGGAAAGCCCAGAGTTCGGTTCCCGCCACCGGAATACCTCAATACGTCATGTAGGCCTACTCAAGTGTCGAATAATGTGGATGACTCGACGAAGTAGAGTGCAAACTTTTATCACAAGAATCACTTTTTTGGGGGATCTATGCTTTTTTCCTACGAGTAGGAACACAGGTTTTGACATTATACTTGTTCAAAAGCAGAAATTGTATATTTTTAGAGGTGTATCATAAGTAATTTATACAATTTACATTTTTTTAATTACTATAAGCGTCCGTATGCTTCAATCTAAAATTTTCCCAGCCGAGTATAATAATTGTCATTTTCATATCGTCCAATTTGATTTACGCAGTACTATTTGGCAAATTTCATTGTATTCATATTTCCAACGTTATCGGATGCGTCTTAATTAATGAAACATAAGAATTTACTCCCGTAAATGGAAATTCTTTGTGTCAGTTTGTTTTTCTTATCTTAATTGTCTCAAGAATGCCGCTTTGGTCGGGACGAACATCTTTTTCACATCCGTCTTTCTATCGCCCAGTTCGTTCATCAAGAGTGCACGCACACTCACGCACGCAGGTGGCCATCTCCTTTATTAGCGACCCGCCACACAGACTAGTAAACAATGAACAACCTTAAGTGTTTTTATTACATTGTCTTCTCTAATGTTCGAGCCAAACGAGGATTACCATAATGCATAAATCTAAAGGCGGAAAAATGGAATAATTAAATACTACCCAGTTGGATAAACAAAATAATACACACCTATTACAGTCAGCCTTTCTTGTTTTATCTGTAGTAATGACATGTAATCGCGCTCACCAATCGAAAACTGCCTGTTGTGATCTAGTGCGAAGATGTGTCTGTTCCGATGACTTCCACTCCCACGCAATCATTCATCATCTCTCTCTCCTGTTCTCCTGCTCATCCTTCCTCTTAATCTATCTCGCGAGTGTGAACTGGGCCCCCTACCTGGATGCCAGCCCATCAAGCTAATCATCATTAATCACCCACGCCTAATCGCGATTAGCCTCTGTGCATTAATGTGATGAGATGAGCCGTTCAGTAAAGAGTGTCTGTCTTTAAATTAAAAATTTAATTAAATTTGTTACAGTTGGAAGTATTTTCTGGAACGTTCTGTGATTTTAAGTTATTATTCCTCGTTTTGTTTTATCATAACTTAATCCAAGTTTAAGCTTTTTAATTTCGTGCGGATGAAAATATTTGGTAGATTTTGGTTTGCATAATTTAACACACGGGATACACGTAAAGTAAGTTGTATTATTGTTATGTTTTTTTTTTTTGTTCTGATTGGTAACGACGACAAAAGTTTGGCCTAACTAGAAATCAAACCCATAACAGAAATAAAGTGTAATTAATTAATGTACACATGCTGACAGATATAATTAAATCAAAGGCAGTAAAGGAAAGATGATATCTTCTTTATCAATCCTCTTCGTGTTAGTTTGTGAATCACTCATGGTTACGTGATCACTGATTATTCGTTACTGTATTCGTATTGACTACTGAAACCTGTCCCTGGCGATGTAGAGGATATTCCAATAAGCTTTGGATTTACTACTTTCCTATCAGCTTCGCTATACACGCTTGAAAATCAGCGCAGGCTAATTTAAAGTCTAGAACCTACAAAATAGCATGTTCTTTATAGTTTGAATGATAATATTTGGGGTTTTACGTCCCATATTTTTGCAACGAAGCTAATCGAGACGATGAGTGGTTGACTATGAGGATGAAAAAACACCACATGACATCCATGTCCAAGCCAGGATTCGAACCTGGAACGCAGAGACCGCGGTTTACTAGACCAAAACCTAATCGACTTTATAGTTTGAAATACCTAAGACAAGGCAGGTGTGAGGTTCACATAACCAGGATGTTGATTCTTATTTCTTTGCGTGTATTATTGCATAATGATATCGAGACGATGCGAGTCGATAAGGACAGTTACAAAACAATCCAATCCTTATGGGGGATTCGAACCCACGTCCCTATTAGCCAATCGCCAAGACCTACACCCTGAAACCGCATGAGCCACCGTGGATGGGCAACAGGATCTTACAAAATAGCCCGAAACGTTGTAGATAAAGATGACATCTTTATTACCCTTGAATTATAATAAAGCAAACACACTGTCATTATTGTTGTTGTTATTGTGATGTGGTATTAATAATTATTAACCGTTTGCCGTGACCAGGGTTCGAGCGCAGAAACTCCGGCTCCACGTACTGGTTCTGTTTCTATGATGAGCTACCGGATCCACAGTACAAGGTGTTGCGTTATTAAAGTGGCTATTTGTTTTTGTGATAGTTGTGCACTTGATGAATTGAAGTATCGTCTACACTGAACTTTTGTTTTTGTGATTGGTGTCGACATGATGATGATGAATGGAAGGGCGGAGTAGTCAACATTTCGGTTCATCAACGAGTAGCAATCACAATCTTTGGCTCTTTGATGCCTATACTCGGTAGCTCAGAAGGAGAGGATATACTGCAATTGAAAGGTCGAGGTGCTGGATTCTAATCGAATCGTAGTCGGGACAAACCTCTATGACTCTATGACAATACTCATATCACATGGTAAATTAACGCCCACAAAAGTGATTATGAGCCGTCGCTAAAATGTAATTAGTTATTTAAACCTCACTAAACGAAATTGTTCTGCAGGTGTTTCAAGAACGCTTGATTATAATATATTGGGATTTGAAAAAAAAAATGGTGGAACGCTTATTAACACACAGCTTTTGAGAACAAGTGAGGTGCCTACGCCAAAATGTGTAACTTAAGCTTATTTCATTCAATTCGTCACTAAAACTTGGCAGTCGGGTGTCTCTGTGTTCAAAGTTTTGAAAAAGCTCTCAATTTCTTCCTCTTTGCTGTGAGTATCTATCTTTACTCACATCCTTTATACAATGTATATTACCCTGCAATTGCATAATGTGTTGCGTGTATTCCAATCTTGGTGTGCTTCTACTATTTTTTCTTACCACTTTCCCTTCTATTATAGTTGTTAGTATTCCTTAGTGCCTCAAGATAGGTCCATCCAAACAATCCTTCCGTTTTATTCTACTTTCATGAAACTTCCATTTTGAATTGGTTCATCAAAACCGATCACACTTGTATGCACTTTTAAATTGCATTCCAACTTGCCACAACGTACAGTAAACTTCTGCATTCCAGTATATTGAATACACAGGAATAACTGTACATAACTCTATTAAAGGAATTCCAATATTACTCCAAGTTCTCGAGATATAACTCATTATTGTAATTAACATTAATATTTCCGGCCGTTTTAATGTTAATTCTCTGTAGTAATAGCTCAAAGCTAAAACAACCGTATGGCGTAAATTTACTTAGCTACTACTCTGATTACGTTATGGTTTATTCTCTTAATTATTATTAATGGCCACAAAGCTATATTGCATAACTCGAGTCAGCAACATGGACAGGAATGTTCGCAAAAACAAGGAGACTTGAATGCACGTACGTAGGAACCCCGAGCAGGTTTGACGACAAAGCACCTCGCAGCCGGGATGAGTGTAAGTGTGTTTGACGGCGCAAAGTCCCTAAACACGGATTTTTTACTGATGCTTCTCAAGCGTTAACAATATTGCAGTCTGGAATAATAATTATACTAACGAAAATGTTGAGAAAAATAATTTGAATTCAGTTCTTTAAAACGATTTCTTTTTAGATAAAATAGTTTTTTAATGTACGACATTTCGTTGGAATTAATTTAATGTCCAAGTGCGATTGACTAAAGATTGACTAAATAAATGTTCCTGTCTCGTTGGTCTAGTGGGGTTATTCCTGCTTCCAATAAGACTTAATACTTAATATCCTGTATTTTCAATATACTGGAATGCACAAGTTTACTGTACATTGTGGCAAGTTGGAATGTAATTTAAAAGTGCATATACAAGTGTGATCAGTTTTGATGAACCAATTCAAGATGGAAGTTTCAGGAAAGTAGAATAAAACGGAAGTATTGTTTGGTTGGACCTATCTTGAGGCACGGACGAATACTAACAACTATAATAGAAAGGAAAGTGGATGGACATTAAATAAATAAATAAAATAAATACTGAGGGTCCATGGTTCGATTTCCGGTTCGGGCTTAATAGCAACGAAGCAATTAATCCATCACTGAAACTCATGTAAACTGGTCGGTAGACTATAAAATAGAAAAGTATTTATTTACCTACAACACAATCATGAGCCTTATGCCAGAGGGAAAGCTCATTCAGTAGTGCGCGTATTGTCGGGCGTCGAACCCACGACTACCAAATCCGAGTACCTCAGTGTGCCACCTGCGGTGCATGACGGTACAAACAAACCCCACGAGGCGACCATTCACAAGGTGTAGTTTCGATTCCCGCCACCGACATTCCAAACTGTACATTTTACAGCTTTACTGGAATCGAGTTTTCTCAACAACCTCATATATTATCTCGTTTGTCACGTTCGTGAGGGGCACTCAGATATACTCCACAGCAGACAGACAATCACAAAAAAACAATTCTTTTTATGACGTAGATTTAGAAGTTGTTTTATTCTACCGCAGCGCATAAAATGAAGTGTTACCAAATGAAAAACACTAAAAATTGTATCGCCCAAAAAAAAAATATACCTAATTGCAAAATTGTTTCAATTAATTAAACAAAACGGCCCGCGTAAACGAAAGTGACTTTTTTCCGTTTCGAGCGAGTGTACACACGGCAAGGAATTCTCTACACGTCTCGAATTCTAAGTGAAAAACCTCTCAAGACGACAAGAAACGGTCTCGATTCGTTCGTTCGTTCGTTGTCGGTAAATAAAAAAGTCGCATTCGGCCAAACAAACGAAAACAGAAGCCAAGCTGGCCAGACATAGAGACAGAGAACGACAGCGGGTTGGGCTGTCAACGTCCTCGAGCACGGGCCGTGGCTTTGTGTTGCGTCTTGCTGAGTGATGGCCCGGCTGCATGGCTGCATGGCTGCATGCATGGCTGCATGAGAGATGCCTCTACTGCTCGATGAGACGCTTTATAGTCTCTTCTTCTTCTTCTCATTCTTCTTCTTCTTCTTCTTCTTCTTCTTCTTCTTCTTCTTCTTCTTCTTCTTCTTCTTCTTCTTCTTCTTCATCTTCTTCTTCTTCTTCTTCTTCTTCTTCTTCTTCGTCTTCGTCTTCGTCTTCATCTTCGTCTTCGTCTTCGTCTTCGTCTTCGTCTTCGTCTTCGTCTTCGTCTTCGTCTTCGTCTTCGTCTTCGTCTTCGTCTTCGTCTTCGTCTTCGTCTTCGTCTTCGTCTTCGTCTTCGTCTTCGTCTTCGTCTTCGTCTTCGTCTTCGTCTTCGTCTTCGTCTTCGTCTTCGTCTTCGTCTTCGTCTTCGTCTTCGTCTTCTTCTTCTTCTTCTTCTTCTTCTTCTTCTTCTTCTTCTTCTTCTTCTTCTTCTTCTTCTTCTTCTTCTTCTTCTTCTTCTTCTTCTTCTTCTTCTTCTTCTTCTTCTTCTTCTTCTTCTTCTTCTTCTTCTTCTTCTTCTTCTTCTTCTTCTTCTTTCTTCTTCTTCTTCTTCTTCTTCTTCTTCTTCTTCTTCTTCTTCTTCTTCTTCTTCTTCTTCTTCTTTCTTCTTCTTCTTCTTCTTCTTCTTCTTCTTCTTCTTCTTCTTCTTCTTCTTCTTCTTCTTCTTCTTCTTCTTCTTCTTTCTTCTTCTTCTTCTTCTTCTTCTTCTTCTTCTTCTTCTTCTTCTTCTTCTTCTTCTTCTTCTTCTTCTTCTTCTTCTTCTTCTTCTTCTTCTTCTTCTTCTTCTTCTTCTTCTTCTTTCTTCTTCTTCTTCTTCTTCTTCTTCTTCTTCTTCTTCTTCTTCTTCTTCGTCTTCATCTTCTCTGGTCCGCGCGACCCTCCCTCGAGTACCACCGCAAGTACTCAACTTGTCGCAAACATGCCCACTAAACTCTCAAGTTGTTCCAATACAAGTAGTGGTTATACATTCCGTTTAAATTCAAAACTAGTTCTCTAAAGTCTTCTTTTTATTCACCCGAAAGTTGTTACATTTCGTATAATTTTTTAAAAAATAGTAGCAAAATAGTCTTAATTAGACAAAGTTGTTGCATTTCATATGAATTGAAAACGAGTGCTCTCAAGTTTCTTAATTTCTAATTTATTCCAACCAAAGCTACACCATTTCACTCTAAATTCAAAACGAATAGTCTAGCTAATAGAACCGAATAGTAGTTGCATTCCGTTTAAATCCAAAATGGGTACTCGAATAATAATATTAGGGCGTTCAATTTGTTATCTGTATCCACGTATTGGTACTGGACCATGTTATGCAACTTATGTATTACTTTAATTTAATATCAGTCCGCTCTATTCAGTTATGAACCTGATTTACAAAGGAGTACAATAAATAGAACTGTACAATTTATATTGGAAATATCATAAAAAAAAAATAATGATGAACTATTTTACTAACATCGTCACTAGCTAATGTAACATTATTAACGTCTTTGTTACAGGCAAAATCTAAGTTTATTTGAGATGGCAACAGAAGACGTATGTCGTATAGGCTTACCACGAAATATGACAGTTTGATGTTTATGAACCAGAACATTAGAATGTGGGTCGTTGTAGATTTAAAAAAAAAGGTAGACGAAATGAGACTTTGTTTGTGATGTATTTTAGTGGTAATGTTGGAGAATATTTGAACTAGAACCAAAGGGCACCTGAAACAGTGCCACCACAGACTACTTACAAGTCCGTGGTGCCACTATGCAAAGTAAACAAACAGTACATTTCGCCAATGGCCCCCAGTATGACCACCACCCACACACACTACACTCAGAAAAGAAAGATGTTGAAAGTAAGATCGAAACAACGCTGTGATGATAT